>VBVQ01004033.1:0-16295 GCA_011636635.1 Tetramorium simillimum
TATGTCTGTAATAAATTAAACTTTTTATATTTGTAATATTCTTGTTTATATGTAGAATTCAGAACAAATAGTTTTATTCAAATTAAAAAAGAGAAAATAATTAAATATTGACTTAACAACGCTTTTCGAAAATTCAAGTAATCTTTAAAAATTTACAGTTATAAAACGATAAATTTGTCTTTATTTAAGGCCTATAAAGGGACTTACAAAGTTTAAAGTTTAAAATTAAGAAATATAACAATGACTAATTTGTGATTTTAAAAATATTGTGAACATTTTCTCTATGATTTTATCTACATGCACTTATTATATGAAGAAAAACACTCATTTTTCTAAAACAAAGGCCAGAATGTATTTTTATGGGTCTTCTTCGAAATCAAAAATAGACTGAAAGTGCGATCGAAGTGCGCTTATGAAAAATATTTTGGAAGCACGTGCAAATCTCTTTCATAGCCAGCTGAGCACGTAGGAGCAATACATACCATAGTATTAGAAATTATTTTATCATAATATGTTGCAATAGTCATTGTAAAATGCAACTATTTTACGATATACTATTTAAAATATTCTCATTTTACTAATATTTTCGATTATTCGCTTATAAATCATAATAAAATATTTATTGGAAACGCTATTGGCAGTTACTCGTTAATTTCATAATAGATAATTTACATTTAATTATAATATATGAAAGTGGTAAAAATTAACAAATCGTATATTATACTTCGTTACCATTTACGATATTACAAAAAAATTTCAATTTAATAAATTACTGAGAGATTGCATTTTATCAAAGAGAATCGAATTGAAACTGAAGACATGAAAATAGTTCATAAATAATTTGCGAAAGATATTCTACTACTATATATCTAAAGATAGATTTACTTGTTTTAAAGAGAAGCATTCATTTAAAGATTTTGATAAATCTGCGTATGTATGCAATTATATAATTAGTATCTTCTCTCAGCGATATTTTATATACATCCATGCATATAAAATATTAAATTAATTTAAAAAAAGATTTTTAAAACTTCTATTATTTAATAATTGTCACAACTTTTACTTATTGGTTTATAACAAATTTTAAAAAATTACACGATTTTTGAAAATTGTTGCAAAGACAATTCACAGCGCATATCTTCAAAAATATAGCAAATTGTGCGAATACTGAGTTATCGAATTTCTTAAACTACAACATACTTTAAATTGATGAAACTCGAGAAATTATTTGTATTGTACTGAAGAGTGTATGTGAATTTACACATGGACTAAAACAGCTCACATGCAGTCTGACATCCTTTTGATACAGCACTACCAAATATTTTATGAGGGATTAATGAACAAGAATCGTTATTATTTCGAATTGAAACTGCACGATAAGATCTTATGGATCGCAAGGCAAGAAGGCGATTACTATTAATCGCGCCCATAATACGGAAGGCAACTCAATCTGTCTGTCAGGGAACAGACATCCTGCTCGAGACGTCTAACGTCACAGGCAAATCCGAGATCGTGTAATTAACAGGATATATACCCTCTCTCACTCCCACCGTTCTCCCGTATGCCAATCCGCTCCTTCAAAGGGAGGCTGGTTTGATCCTGTTGCTGTCGCAGACACGAGCAGATCCCAGGTTGCTAATCCCATCCAAGACGTTCGTCAAACACAACTTGTCCGTTGTATATTCGTAAATCTCGCTTATTAATTTTAAGAGTCTTAAGCTAAAACTTTAAGAGTTACATAATTTGCCAGAAATGTCACATTTTAAATGTAAAAGATGTATTGCAAAGTATATCTTCTTTTCTCCCCAAAAACAACATATAAAATGTGACAATTATTAAATAATGTTATATACGTTATACTAATAGTAACAATTAAATAATTACATGTATAATTATGTAATTGCATTAACAATAATAAACGATAATAAATAAGTACAGATATATATTGTAAGGAATTATTTAGAAATAAGTTTTTCCTAAATCTTATTATGAAGATTCAACATGCGAGAAATTGAAAGAGTTTTAGAAAAATCCGTTTTATTAGCTTTATCAGCAAAAACGGACTGGAGGAAGATTTGTTCCGCGAGTAGTCTATATGCGTTCAAAATGCGGATAAAAATCACGTAAAAAGTCAGCCGCAAAGGGCGGATATATATTTATTCGAACGACGTCGACTTCTTGTACTTCACTTCAACAGCCATCATTCTTTGTGATCTGATAATGTTCTCATGACTTTCTTCGTCTGCAGTTCTGTGAACGACGAGAACTCAAATGGACATTCATAAAGTTCTTCCATATTATCGATTCTCATCAATGTTCGTCTATGAAAAATCACAAAATTGATGATGACCATGTGACTCGACAAGAAAAGGATTATAAATGTGAAAAATTAAAATTAAAGAAAAAAATCTTTCTCTCTCTAGTTAAATTTATATATTTTTTCATATCCTTAAAAAGTATCCTACATATAATACTTTTAATTATTTATTTGAAAAATGTACTCTTAGCTTTTCTTAAATTTTTGTTAAATTTTGCTTTCTGTAACCCTTTTCTATAATGAAGTAATATATTGTTCTATACATATTGCTTATAAATTACGAAAAATTGCTTTGTTAAACTTGCATAATTGTCATTAATATTTGTAATAGCAAAATAATAGCATATTCATTATTAATAAATAACATTACATTAGCAGTTACTTATATTAAAAAATATAAACTCGTAATTTTATTACAATGTTAAGCAAGAAACTTTGCACTTCCAATGTCTCTTCTAAGACAGACATCCACAATATTTCGTCGTAAACAAATTCCTCGGTGAGGAAAAGTCAGTCGCAAGAAATCAGCCGGCATTTCATCGGCAATCTTTTGTACAGTTCAGCAAAGTTTCGCTGAGAACTTTCTTTGGACTGCTAATCGAAGCTTCGGCATAAACAAACGTTAAAGCACAATAGCTGACGTATTGAGACAAAGTCCTTCTTATCCCTGTCAGCAACAGCAAAGTTTGGTGAAAAGATGAATTTTTCTTGCGAAAAAATGTACACACAATTTGCATAAATTTATAAGATGGCACGTATGATTAATATAAAAAATATAATATCAGAATATTTCTAAATTCTAGTAATATAAAAAGAAGTAATAAATAGTATGCAATGTTTACAAAATGATGCTGATTAATTTCTTAATACCTGATATAAATTATTTAATATAACATGGACATTTTTTTAATAATGATGCAACTGAATTACAATTTAAAAAATACTAAAAATTGCAAAGGAAAAAATACTGACTAAAAAAGGTTGCTTCAAAGTGATATAATTACAAACAACAAATTAGGAGGTAGAAAGGCAAACCACAAGCGCAAATGCATAAAGCGTCACGACGCCTTTCGTGTTCGCTTTTCGCCGAATAGTCGGAGATTTCGATAAAATGCATTTTAATGCGAAATTTGCATAATCGCTTGAATTTGCGCGCGCATCGCACGTGATGCAGCTGTGCAAAGAAGCCGAAGCACTGAAGCTTTCTTCCACCCCTTTCCATCCTCTCCTAAGATCCTCTTTCAACCTTCTTTCCAAGTTATTCTTTCATTCGTTAGAAAAATAGAGGGTCAATCGATTTATCGATTTGAAATTGTTAGAATTCGTAACAGCAAATGAAACAAACTTTTTTAGCCTTTAAAATAACCTTTTAATAATAAAAATATGAAAAATCTTACTTTATTGAAAAATATTATGTAGATAAGTACTATATAAATGAATAAAGATATTCAATATTAATTGCAAGTATATTGCCAAATAAATTAAATTTTTGTAATAATTTTTATTGTTCCTTTTCTTTTCCATTTTTCTCTGCATAAAAATTGTATTTCTATTTCCATTAATACATCAATTAATTGAATTTGATTGTTTGTTACCACCGAGATTCTAAAAATTATAACGAAATCTCGATTTAGCAACCACAAATATAATTTCAAAATAGCATAGCTATAATATGCTTCGCTTTTGGAATTTTTATGAATAATGCAACATCGCTTTTCATTTGATCGAATCAATAAATTTTACAATTGGAAACTTGTGACTTTCCCCGTTTATTACAATTATCTTGAAAAAAATTAATTTTGTTAATTAATTAGAGATTTAATAATTTTCTTATCGCAAATGATGTTGCAAATGTTGTTTTCCAAGATAATAATAAATAGTAAAACAAAATATGAATATATATTTCACAATGGAGATTTGAAGAGGTCATTCTATATAATTAACAATAATTCCATTAAATTTATAAACAATTATAATATAATATAGAAAACATTTATAAATATTAGAAATTAATTAGAATATATATAAATTAAAATAAATATTAGAAAACATTTATAAATATAAATATTATTAAATATTAAAAGAAACAATGTATCTAAATCTGCAGAAATTCAAAGAAATACTCGTATTGAAATCTATTTAGTTTTACTAGAAGAGAATAATATAAATTATGTTTTTCCAATGTATTCGTAATGAACTGTAAGTTATAAAATTCTTTAATTGATATAAGGCTATAACCAGAATCGCTTATTCGAGTTAATATAAAAAATAAAGCAATACAAAATATAATATTTATAAAATGTTAATTAAATAAGATTTATATATCGTTTATTACAGATTTAAAAATTCTGGGTAGTTGTTCGAGGAACTTTTACTTGAAATTCAGTCTGTCGTAAATTGATATATGGATGTAGGTGAACTGTAAATAATACAATTAACTAAAGCACGAGCATTAACTTGATCAATATCATTCCGATTTCCAAATTCGTTGATTAATCTAAGTCGTTATAATTATTGTACGATTCATTAAATATTTCTGCGGTCAAGATACTGCCATAGAAAATGATTTTCATATATGAGTGCAGTATTATGTAATTTACTTTGCAAGAATTAAAAGAATTGAAAAATTTACCCAGTTTTTATTCGATTTAGCCGTACTATAAGTTTCAAATCTTATAATATAATTATAAAATAAATTAAATATAATAATTTTCTCTTCTTATTTCTTATTTCAAATAAGCATACTTGAAATACTGTAAATGCTGCATCTCTTCTTGGTGAAATTGTATAGTTATAAATCACAAAATGAAGTCATCCATTCTTAGTATCTTCTCTGGTTTTACAACGAACATCTATATTAATAAGAAAATTTGTTGCAAAATCACATTATTAAAATATCACAAATTTTTCACATATGTATATTACACTTACACGCAGATTACATTTATTCTTTTATAATTTATATTTATATATATTAATGTATACGAAATATCTCAAAATTCGCAAAAATATTTCAATAAAAAAGTTCATCAAAAACATGATCTGCAATTTTGGTTCTACCAGTAATTTTTTAAATATAAAGGTTTAAAATTGATTAAATTAAAGTCAAATAATCACCTAACTGCAAATTACATTTTATACATTCACACTTTACACAAAAAATTGCCACTATAATTTATGATCAAATTTTCATGGGTTATACACATATGTATATCATCATTTATGTAATTTGTCAATCAGATAAATTTTTTTAAAAGGATGATATATCAAATGTTATAGAACAAAATTTATACAAACCTTTTTAAATTTTTTCCCACAAGGTACGTCTTTCCGCAATATTTTATCCGTAAATCTTAGATATGTTTTGTTATCTTCCTATATATTATATATGTTTTATAAATTTATTAAATATATTAAAATTATTATTAAAATTATAATTATTAATCATAATTAACTTACTGTTTTTCGGAGCCCTTGTTCCTTATTATTCTTTATTTGTATCTTATCTCCTTTCATTCTTTTATCTTCTTGATATTTTTCAGTATTGCAAACTGGCTTCAATTTTTGTTCGTTCAACGAATCTTCCAATTCAATTCTAGAGCAATCTTTTTCAAGTAAAATTTTCTCTTCTCTTTGTTTTATATCAATTTCGCAGTCATTAATCTTCTTTACGGATATAATGTGCGGAGTTTTCGTATTTTTAGAGTTTTCCCATTTTCCAATTGTTTTATCAAATTTATTATTTAAATTATCCTTTTCAACAATCGAATCTTTTTGTCTGTCTAAATTATTTTTTTCAAAAATTGTGTCATTTTCTTTATTTGTAATCGAATTTTTTTGCTGTTGAAAGTCATAGTCAATTTCTTGCAATATGTTTCTTTCTTGATTATTTTTCGCAAAAGTCGCATTTTCTTTAAAAATTTCTTTTTCTTGTAACTTGGCATTTTGTAGTTCTTTTTCTGTAGCAAAATTGTTTCTAACATCAGAAAAAATATCGCTTACGTTTTTCTCTACGGAACAGCAGCTATCAGGGATAATTTGGCAGTGTTTAATGGCCTTATTAGGTAAAATATTCACAGTATTACTCTTATTACTATTGGAAATATTCTTCTGTTCGTTATTCATCGCAATATTACTTTCATTAGTGCCAGATATGCATTTCGATTCATTTTCGTAAAAAGAATAGGAACTTCTCGAAATGTTCTTACTAGTTTGAGAATCACAAGTTTCGGGAATTATTTTGCATTTGGATTCTCTATTATCAATGTTTTGTATCGCAATATTGCTTTCATTAACAGCAGAAATATTCCCTTCAGTCTCGTCAAAGCGAACCTTTTTTGAAACAGTCTCATTGTTTGGAGACTCGTAAGTTTCAGGAATTATTTTTCTTTTAATTTGTCTCGTATTAGTATTAATAATATCCTGTGTATTTTCGATTATTACATCAGAGGAAAGAACTTTTGGAGTCTTTAATTTTAAAAATGAGGCAAAATCATATTTCGGGTTGCAATACGTTTCCATGTTGCAATGTAGAATCGCAAGTGGAATTTCGGTATCAGAAATCATTCTGCGTTTGACAGCTTGTAGTTCGCGATCTACAATATAAAGATATTATATTGTATATTATTCTATTTATTTTTTATAGTTTGAATGATAATGTATAATTACTCACAGATAATCGGATAATCAGCTGCGATAGCTTGAGTAAGTTGTGAAGAATCACTAGCTGACTGTTGTATGACGATGGCATTTTTTGCAGTAAGAGCTCGGGGTGTCAATGGTCTCTTCGTGGGATACACACATGACTTGCCACCTGAAATATAATCTTGCTTTAAAATATTTACAAATATAAGAAAATTAAATCATAAAAGATTTAAATGTAATCTTAATCTTACAAAATATTAAAATATATGCTTTACAGAAATAAAATTTAAATTAAACAATAAATCTATATTTATGTTTTATATTTTCTTTCATAATATATTTTTACATGTTATTACATATTATTGCTAAGTTTCTTTTTATATTTTCTCTGTATATTTATATTAAATTTGGAATTAGGTAAAAATTTAGTATTAACTACCTGCTGCAGTAATCAATGGTGCAAATGCAAAATATTGCTTTCCACAAAAATAGACAAATGAAAGACCTTTGAACAAGGTTTTACGTTTTTCATTCGGTAGAAGCATTCTTGAGCAAACATTCAACCATTCTTCTTTCACTTTCGGCAGAAAATCTTCAATTTCTGGTAATGCTTTGGATTCCTTGATGGCTATATTAACTGCTTCCCAATATGCATTTGTAACTATAGGTTTGGCAGATGCTAAGGCACAAGCTAGCTAAATAAAATACATAGTAAATTATAAATTATGAGACATTTTCTTGTCATTTATACATTTCATTGTAAAATGTTTTGTAATATTTTTCTTGCTTGATATAAAATGTCATATAATATGAAATTAAAAACCTAACAAAAAACAAACTGATGCATACTATAATAATTCTTGATTGCTAAAAATGCATATAACTTTTCAGTTATACTCGATTTTATTTTAAACAAAACTTTCTTAGAATATAAAATTCATCAATATTTTCTATGCTTATAGAAAGGATAGAAAAAGATATGTAACATAAAATTGGAAAAAAGGTTTAATGCTAGCAATTAAAAAAACAAATAATTTAATTTCAACAATCAGATAAATCCATATAAAATCTTACTTTTGTGGTAACTAATGTATTTTTAGCCACTGTTAAATGTGTGCAAGAGTTCTCCCAAGTCTCAGACATTGTTGCATTCAAATCATGCACAATATCTTTTAGTTTCTTCACATCTTGTTCATCCAAACTGGATTTTGCAATTATAAACGAATGATATAATACCCTATAATAAGAAATTTGTTATAAAAACAGATAATCTGAGATAATTCTAGATTTTGATTACAATCAAAATTTTATAAAAACTAACATTAAATAAATATTAAATGTTATATAAATTCTTAATATAAAAATTACATAGAAAAATTAAGATTTGCATAGTAAAGTAAATTATCACACTCTTACATAAAGATAAAATCCTTTAGACCAAATTGTACTATATCACCAGCTTTCAAAATAAACTTATCATCAAAAGGCAGTCTTCTCTTCTCCTTATCTCTTATAACAAATGTTCCATACTTAGACTTATCATTAATAACACATTTATATTGTGTCTGAAAAAGATATATTTTCAATATAATGATAGTGAAATTTCTAAAAAATATATATACCTATATTAGAAATTAAGAACTAATATACCTCTGATTCTTCTATTGGTTCCACCGAAATTACTGCATGGCGTCTACTAACTGTAGCATCTCCCTCTAACTTAACATCACTTTCCAAATGTTTTCCAAATGATTTTTTCTGATTTGGTAAAATATAAACACAAAAGCCTGAAAGAAAATATATTGTTAATTTTTAATGTTTTTCTGTCTATTATGTAGAATTTATCACATTATAGAAAAATGATAAAAAAGAAAATAATTTTTTAAATTGCACAAACTCTAAATATTTATTATTTGAATTTTCCAATCATTCATAAATCATTTATAATTGTTAAATTAAATTTCGCAGGCAAGAGCGATACTTTTTACTGTCAGATTCGTTTCAAACAAAAACGCGTTGATTAACCTTAAATTTATCAAAATTGGTTTAGAGGACCGTACACTAAACAATTACCAAAATCTAATTGTTAATAAGAAATAAATACTGCGATTATAAAAGTGTTACATCTAAAATTTCATGTTAACTTTAATACCTTCGCGTCCCTTAAGACACCACATGTTGAAACACAGTATTTCACTTTTATTAAATGTTTTGTTTCAAAACGTAAATAATTTCAGCTCACGTCATGATCACAAAACAAATAGACTGAAAGCACAGTCTAACCACAAAATTGCGTTCTAAAATTTCATTTGGACAACTCCTTAGAACCTAAAATTCCCTAAGTAACAGTGAAAACATCGATATAAAAAGTCGAATAAAAGTCGATAGTAATCTCGATTAGAGATTAGGCCTGTTCTTTTTAGCTGAACTTGCTGCATTAGTTCAGAGGTTATCCTTTTCCCTCCATATTGAAAGGAGAAAGATAACTTCTGAACTAGTGCAGTCAGTTCAGCTAAAAAGAACAGACGTATTATACTCTGTGCCGTGCTACACTTTATGCACTTAAAATGAAACGAAGACTTTCTATAACCAAGGTGGATAGAGCTATATAGCTCTATAACTATATAGCTTTAGAGCTTATTAGCTCTATCCACCTTGTGTTTCTAACGCTTAAACAAATACATGTATTATACATTAGAACGCCGTATCGAACCCGAATTGAGGATCGAGTGCCATAAACAAAGAAGCAGAAAGTGTAGATAGTGTAGATGATACCTAAATTTAGTTTTTTAGGTTATGTAGCGAGATACACACACACACACACACGTAAACAAGTACGTTGTCGCAAGATTTACGGAAATGGATGCATTGCATTTCCTCGCGTAAGCCCGTTGCGTGTGTATTCTCATAATTAATAGTGAATATAACATTATCATAGTTGTTTTCGTCATTCATCATGTGTGATTGAGCGGTGACAGTCAATCAGCTTATGTAGCCAAGTGAGCACATCTTATTAGCTCTCCGCCTTGGAACAGCTACATATTTGTTATTCGACAAAGGAATAGAGGTTAGTTCTGGAATTGCGTAAGAAAGTTATCTCTAATTATTTAATTCCCAGAAGGATATAATTGCTATAACAATATTTTAAAATTAGTGTAGTTGTTCATGATAATGATTTTACGCACTTAGTTAATTTTTGAATTTGGAAGATGTATAATTGATCGATATCTATTTCAGGGACAATTCTACCAAGAAAAAGGAAATTTTAACTGTTTTATATAATATAATAATGATATTGTAACATATAATACAATATTTGGTAGGAGCTTGGTGAAATATCGAGTGCACAGATAATTATCTTGACTATTAGCTGATCTAATTGGAAGTAGCATAATGCTAACATCTATACCTACGGCACCGTCTACCTCTGCAAGCAGTTCTGGGCTACCAAGTCCAACTACAGACACGTTCGATGACATTTCAAACAAACTAACGGCGTATCTACATCAACTAGCTGGAAATTACGAGATGGATGTTGATGTAATATTCAAGGACCATTGTTACGCTCGACCTTGGAACTGGAGACCGGAGAACGTTTATGTGAAGCCTATAAAAAAGCTGTTTTTCACGAAAAACACCGTGAGGTAAGATTACCAGTGACGTCTAACTTAATTTGATTTTTACTTGAATATGGAAGGATGCAAAATAGATATAACAATTAATTTACTATATTATTTTTTATATTTTAGTGATAAGCACAGAAAGGATGAAGAAATTGATGTGGAAAATGTGGATAGCGAACCATCGCCACTGCCCTTTGATTTAACGAGAGTTCGACAGATGATGGACGATTTTGAACGTTTAGCGAGTTTTGCGCGACCCGAGGAGAAGGAAGAGGAAGACTGGGAGGAGAAGATAGACAAAACCTTATGGTCTCCGATTCAGAATCGGATATTTACCAAAGTAACACGGATATTAAGTTCGGAAAGACTCGCAAGGTTAGCCAAGGCTAACAGCGTAATGGAACCAATCTTTCGAAGAACATCAGTGGATATTGCAGCGAGGAGATTTCGAGAAACGTTAGCATCGACCGGATGGGACTGGAGACTGGTTCAATGGCTGCATAATTTGCTATTCGAGCATCTCCCCCAGGAATATTTAGCCATCTATCTCGACATCCTACAGACCTTGAGACTAAAGATCCCTCAGCTGCTCGATAAGATGATCGCTGTGCAACCGAATATTAGCGCTAAGGGCGGTTCCATAACGTGGGAAACACTCGGATCACTCTTAAAACGATCTTGGGATCCGGTCGCACATAATTTGAGCGGAAATAGACCTGTAAATATGATAACTTGATCATATTATTTTGATCTAGTAATGTAAGGCAAGAATTAACGTAATTGATTGACCGTAACGAATTGCAGAAGAAATTACCTGGAAATCCGATCTTAATAGTAGTACCTTCTGGTATCGCGTCGTCCGTTTCCTCTCGTCAGCACAAGTGGATCACACAATTGGGAACGTTAGGCATGGTCGCTACCGTTCATACTCATATGAGTTTGGCAGCCAACAGGATGACTATGATGGTGTGCATGGATCAACTGGTTCAGGCTACAAGAGCCAAGATACAAGACGTCAGAAGTGACTGTCCTGGAAGACCGATCATACTCGTCGGTTTCAACGCCGGCGCAGCGCTTGCTTGTCAGGTAAAATTACTTTTGCATATCTCTCATCTGTCTCAATTTTTCTTTCCACTGTTATTGACTTTTGTTTGCTTCGTAGGTGGCCCAGATGGAACATATAACCGCTGTTATTTGTATTGGATTTCCTTTCACAACGGTCGAGGGAAAACGGGGTACGCCCGATGATATGTTAATGGACATTCGCTGCCCCGTCATGTTTATTATTGGGCAAAATTCCACCCTTGTTAGACCGGACGATTTGGAAGAGCTCCGTGAGAAAATGCTGGTCGAGACGAGTCTGGTGGTCGTGGGCACGGCCGACGATCATCTCAGAATATCCACGTCTAAGAAGGTACTCGAGGGCATCACGCAGAGCATGGTGGACAGATGCGTGTTGGACGAGATTGGAGACTTCATCGGCAGTATCCTATTGCAACCCCATCCGTTACCGCTGCGACCGACAATAACGACTAACTGTGACAGCAAGAGCAAAAAGGACTCTCACAAACGTAGAAACTCGACCAGCAGTTCGGTGGAAAGCGAACCTAACTCGCCAACCGTAAAGAAATCCCGGCCAACCACGCCGGTGTCTTCCACATTAACGGTTGGAACGAACATGGCATCGAGTTCGGCTCCTAAAATCGGTACATTCAGTACCCAATCTAATTTGGCACAAGTAAGTGGGCAACACACAAATCATACTTCCAGCGCGAAACGGAAGCGGCCCATAAACAATCAAAGAAATCAATTCTCAGAACTGAAGAGTCCTAAACTTCCTGGACAGGTAATTACACACAATGTACAATATATGAAACATAATAATATATAATATGCTACAATGGTCGAGGAGACATTTATCTGCGAGACTTTTATAAATCAGATATACTGCAAATAATAATTATAATTATTTATACACATATTTATTATTTATTGCAGACAAATATTAATTCGGAAAATGGCATAACGCTCAATATTGGCACACTAGCGAGCCTGGCGCCAATAGGGCCGATACGTTTAGCACCCAATACAGTGAATCAATCCACAACTACTTCCTCGAAAACATCGAATGCGTCTAAATCCTCAACTGCGACCGTTAAAATACCGAAGATCATTTCGAATGTGCCGTTACAAAATAAGATAAAAACGATAGCATCTAATAAGTCTTACTCGAATATGATCTCGAACAATTACAGACAGGTCAATGCGCCTGACAAAAGTGGAGACGCGAAATTGATGAATGTGTTCACTACAGGAAATCAGATTAGAGTTAATACAACTTCCACAGGTAAGATAAATATATAATTAATTAATGTTACCCATCGAAGAGTAATTTCATATCATTTTTTTCCCCCCAATTATATAGCGGGAAGTAGTAAGCCTACAGCGACAAGTGGCACTTTATCAAATCTTTTGCAAAGTGGAAAGAACTCTATTGCGCTCACGAGCGGTACATCTTCCACCCGTGCATTATCGGCTTCTAGTATCCTATTAACGACCACCAATTCATCAGCCAATACCGTAACATCATCCGCATCGACTCCCTCAAAAGGTAGATTACAATTATCTAATCAATTATTAAATAATTTACCTGAAACGTAATTATAAATATATATATATATATAGAGGCTGTATAATTTTGGATTATCCGTTAATTAAATGACTAGATATAATTTTTGTTTTATGCCAATGTACTTAGGACGGATTTTTGTATTTAATAACTTGAATATTATAATGGTGATATTAATTTCGAAAACATTTAAATTTATTTTTATGTTTTAAATTTAATCACTTACCTAGTTGTTTTAGTATATAAATATTTAAATTTTTATAGTACTGATTTAATATCCAATACATTAGATACACGCGCGCGCAAATAAAAAAATATAAATTCACATTCATATTTCCTTGGTACTTTAATAAAATATAAACACAAATTAAACTTTTGCACTTCTATAAAATGATATATCTAAATTATTTTATAATTTTTAAGTGTATGATACAGTTCTATGATAATATATATTTTCATAAATAATAAGTAGTATGAAACGAAACAAAAGTTCTAAAAATTCTTTCTTATATCATATCTTTTTCTTTTAAAATAGTCTAGCAAAACATGCACAGACCAACTAAAATATTTGAAACAATTTAAAATACTTCACTGACTAAAATTTCAAAATATTAAACTATATGATTTACAATTTACAATATTTTAGAAAGCACATGTGTATTTTTATAAAAGATATCACATAACGATTCCTAAATTTTGGATCATCCGTTAATTAAATGACTAGATATAATTTTTGTTTTATGCGAATATACTTAGGATGAATTTTCGTGTTAATGTGTAATAATTATCAATTCACATATTTCATAATTTATAATTTATTATGAATTTTCTCTATGCGAAACCAAAATAATCATTTCTAAGATTGCATAATTTAATACTGGACTATTTTACTTTGTGCAAACTTCTCACTCTCTTGTATATATTTTTTCTTTGTAGCTAAAGTAGATAGAATTACTTAAAATCTAAGATATGTTTTTTCCTTTCAATTATTTAATTACAAAATATTTCAAATACATGTAGAAAACTAAGGGGATTTTCAATCCTATGTTTCAATTGGCAATGTAAATATACATTGTGAATATATTTAGCACATGTTCATTATATTGTGTCTTATAAACGATATTAACAGCCATGAATAAACATGAGAATAAGGATTGTCAGGCATTCTCAAATACATATTAAAAAAGAGTATTGTAAATATACTAGGTTGCTTTTTATTTTGTATTCAATAAATATTTTTTTGTAACATAATTCGAATTTGTTTACTTCCCAACCTTAATCCCGTCCACTTTGAATGTAAATGTAAACGTTTAACGAGTCTTGGTAATTTTGACAATTGGTTTTGGGAGATTTAATTAATGCCTGTATTTACATCAGACATTTTGGGCAGTGATAAACATTTATTATTATAGCAATAGGTGGTTGCATTAAGTATATTTGGTAAGAAAATTATTTAACGCTACTTGTTTCGTTAGAATAAAAAGTAAAACTCCTATATTAATTTAAATTTCTATTTGTCCAGCTCAACGTTAATATTTGTATTCATTGAATTGCCAAATAAAGTACATCATTTCGATGCGTAATGCTAAATAGTTCAATACAACAGAATTAAATATTAGAAAAGTGTTCGGAAAAGTTGAATAATACTAAAAATTAAGTATTCAAAGAATTATATTTAAAAAATTATTTTATATATAATTATATGTAAAAGTGTAACATCAGATACAGTGTTTTGGGATAGTGTGTTGCATGTTAATAATATATAATAATAATTTTACACATTATTTAAGATTTGAAATAAATATACATGTATATTTTATAGTGATGGAAGAAATGGGAGTAAGCAGTGATTCTCACTTATTGGATGTATCCAAATCGGCGCACTTACCACGACAAGGAACCGTACCCAATAGTACTGATAACTCTCATAGTACATCATGCGGTAACATAGTCATTGTCGAGAATTCCCTCCACAACAGAAGTACGCCTTCGTCGGTGATAGTCCCGTTTAGCAATCAAAGCTCCGGTTTTCTGCCACTGTCCAACAAGTTGAAAATCTCACAAAAATCGATGAAGACTATGCCGAAGATCACAGTTAACGCCAACAACTTGCAGAGGCTTCAAAAGGGGAAACCCCAAAGTATTCAGAAGAGAAATATCGCAAACGATATAGACGACGATTTGGGTAATATACTGGATATACCGATAATATTCGCCAAGGATGACGAGAATTTGAGTACAATAAATAAAATGCCGGTGATGACGCAAACGACGCTGGCTAAGGAGTCTCAGGAGAGACCAAAATTGAATAATACCACCAAGGTGGTTTTAATCAGCAACAAGCAAGACAAGTTGCAGCAGATACCAAATAAACTTGGAACGACTTCCACGCAGGCCGTTATATGTCCTAATATGCAAAACTTGAATCAATTGATACTGCAGACGCGATCACAGAACAGTGGTGTTCCAATGAAAAACAGGATCGGAATGCCGCTGGAAAATCGACTAGTGCAACCTACTGTGAAGTACACAAAGATCATATTGGCGAAAAGAAACTCGCAGCCGACTCAACAGAATGAGAGAAGCGAGCAGGTGATTGCGACCAAGAAAACCCCGGAAGATATAAACGCACCTAAAATCCTGACCTTCAAGAAAAACGAGCATAGATTCGTGCAAGCGCAATCTTCTATATCAACAAATTACAACGATCATCGTATGGATAACATACTTGAGATTGAAGACGCTATTAAAACGAATATCATTGAACGCAAACACATACCCGCGCCTGCAATTGACGAGACATCATCCGTAACTCTCGATGACTGCGATATTTTCAACGAGACCAAACTAGACGAGATGGAACACAATTCAGAACAGTCTGTTTTTGGCAATGTTGATGAAATACAAACGTAGAATACATAAGTAATTGCTTTACAAGACCTATGTAAGTGCTTGATAACGTTGATTGTGCGATATTGTGAGACGCTATCTGTAAAGTATGATTATTTCAAAGTGTGCCGGTATTAACATAGAGAGAGATATATATATATATATATATATATATATATATACACATATAATA
>VBVQ01004034.1:0-16289 GCA_011636635.1 Tetramorium simillimum
AACTTGCTCACATAAAGAAATTTTGTTTCTGTTTAGGATTTAAGAAAGATTCAAAATCTTTAAAGAAGATTTTATATTTTATATTTTATACATATATATATGAGAATAATATTGTTGGTTTGAAATTAATGTTTTTTCCGTGTAGATAAACTTTTTAGTTTCTTTTTGATATATTTCAGTTTTAGTTCAGTTAGTTTCAGTTTAGTTCAGTTTCAGTTTAGTTCAGATTAGTTTCAGTTTTGATATATTAATTTGAAATGAGTGTTAACTCCTTGAGTGTCAGGCAAGAAAAACTCTTATGTGCGAAGAATGCTATCAATGACATATTCAGCGACCCCAAAAACATTAAAGTATACATTATCAGTTTAATCGCTGCACTGCAAAAGTGATTTATCGATTGATTATGAAATACGCGGATTTTTTCATCATGAAGCACTTCTTTTGGCCAGTTTGGCGAATTTTTCCGTCATTGACACTCAAGGGGTTAAATGATTATCCAATTAGACCTTAAAGTATGAACTATTATTATTTATTACTTTGTTAGCAAAATTTTTGTTAAACAACTTACATTTGTAATGCCGTCACGAGATTATTAACCGAGATAGATAATAAAAGCGTTTAAAATATCGGCTTTAAATTTAAGATTTCTCCGACAATCGTGTGTAGAATATTCCAAGTTTATTCTTTGCACCACTCGAGTTTTCCTGTTAGAGATCATGTATTTTTGATTTCAACCCCGCCGTTTGAAAGAAAATAAGACGCGTTTCAGAGCACTTGGAAAATAAACGGCTCTCGAGTTGTGTCGAGTCCGGACAACAGCACTCTTCCGTCCATTTATAAAATCGTGAAACCAGATTGTCGAGCGAGTTCCCTCCTTCTCTCACCCTCGGGGGTGCAAGCTCGCCGCTATCCGGGCGCGCGATATCGGCTCCGGCAGGGAGTTGAATCGGGAGCCAGGCTGACTGGCTGGCCGGCCGGCTGGAGAAGCCCCCGTGATTCAGCGGCTGAAAAGACGGAAGGGAGAGACGGAAGGCGGTCCAGAGGCGTGTCGAGCTCTCGCGAGCGAGCGTGGGGGAACTCCGCGCGCTTTTTGGTTCTCCAGTCTGCTCCAGTCTTCACTGAGACGTCACATTGTGCGTATCGTCGCCGGCGAGAGTGTCCCCTCGCCAGTTGTCTCTGTGGAATCGAGCGTGGTGAACCGCGCGAAGGAGAGAACAACGAGGTCGTACCTCGTCTCTGCACGCATTCGGAGTGTTTCTTTTCTCCTCGGAGAAAAACGCGATCTCTCGTACATCTCGTACATCTCGTACATACGCGGCAACTAGTAGTATCGGTAGTAGTACGATCGGTGATATATCAGTCCGCGATCCAGTTGACCTTCGGAGAAGGAAGAGAGGGTGTCCGTAGTCCAGGAGGCCCGGTTAACCCGGTTAACCCGCGGCGACGAAGATGATGCACGCGATGAGCGAGCACGCGGGCGTGGGTGTGCTACCGTTCGACGGAATGGGTCTGTACGAACAGCCACGACCGCCCCGGCTCGTCTTCAAGATGCCGCGAGTCGTGCCCGATCAGAAGGCCAAGTTTGAGAGCGACGAGCTGTTCAGAAGGCTGAGTCGCGAGAGCGAGGTGAGTCCCGCCGCGGAAAGCTCCGGGCGTCGCTGAAGATACGGACACGCCAAAGGAATACAAAAGAAAAGTGAAATTACGTGAAAAGTTGCCTTTGAGAGAAAATTACTTATTAGAGAGAAATTATATTTATAGAGAAAATCTATAAATTTCTATATCTAATAGGAAATTAAATCGTTATTAGTATATAGGTAGTATTTTTCAAGTGAAAACGCAGGTGTGAGAGGTGCGAAAGAAATAAAATACGCATATGTTGGACTCATAAAGCTCATTACTTCCAAGAGAAAACACTGACAGTGCGAAACGTGGGTGTAACGTCAAGCGCGTCATGTCCTTGAGAATAAACGCACGAGGAAAGAAAAATGTTTGGAATATTCTAACACTATAATTTTCTTGCCTTTTTTTATCGTTATTGCCTTATTCGACGCGCTACATTACAAATTGGAATCTGTTATGTCGAGTTAGTAGTACGAGTGTTGTAATTAGCAGCTTTACACGACAGCCATCAAGTTTAGCCTTTAAAGACGTTATTTCAGAAATTTAATGAGATGATAAAATAAATAGCCCCCGACGGAGAAGCCTAAGCGACTTTTAGCGAGCTTTATCGTAATTGCATCGTAATGCATTAACACGCTGGTACATTAGTTCGGCGAACTAATCGCTCCGTTTTGAAATCGTTAAGCTCGTTTATTACTATCCGCTAATCAATCTCGGTCGGGCACCTCGAGAAATGTCTTTCGTATTACGTGTCGCAATGCGCGCAGTGAGACATCTCGGAAAGGATTTCCCGTCGCTTCGCCGACCTGGAATACGCGATGCCGTAGGAATGTTGTCCTTTCTTCGAATTTGTGTAACCTGCGGATCACCCACGGGCACCGAATTAGTATTCCACGTTCATTTTCGTCTTTTAGCATCTGTGAATCATGGAGAAACTTTCCAAGTGGCGGTCGAGAGTCCGATATCTCCACGAATATCGTCAAATTAATTGATTCGTTAATCAGTGTGACGACAATAACGAAACATTTTTTTTCTAGTGCTTTAAAAGTGACGACGTTTCATTTATAAGAAAATTGTTAGAAAATATTGAAGATGATATCGAAAAATTATATCATTTGATCTGTGCTGGCGATTGAAATTTATTTTAATGTTGCAAAATTACTTATTCGAGAAAACATTGATAAAGTCTAATAATAAATTTATGAATACAAAATCTAAAGTTATATACGAAAATTAAATTCGTTTGGATCTTTTGAAATTTAAATTAACTCGCTTTAAAACATCTTGATAACTGATTTACATTTGTTATTCCTTGGATAAAAAATTCCGTACATTAATATGCGTATTGTTAATAATTATTTATAACGATATTTCCATTTTTCTTCTTTTATAGGTAAGATACACTGGTTATAGAGACCGGCCACTCGAAGAACGTCAAGTACGTTTTCAAAATGGCTGTCGAGAAGGCCACACGGAGATCGCGTTTGCGGCGACGGGCACCAACCTTCAGCTTGTTTTCGGCAATGCGTCTGGGAACTATCCCGTCGATCCCAACGACTGCGACTTCGACAAGGAACACGGCAAGGTAAGTGGGCACTGCTTTTTTATAAAATCGTCTCGATTATCGTGGACTTAACATCCCAACCCAATTTATTATCCCAATGGATCCTTCTATCATTCGCCCTCACCATATTACAACCTAAATACCGTGTTATAAAAATTTATATAGATATCGATTAAATTAAAGAAATAGAATTCACATTACGCGAAAGTCGATTTCGAACTTGAAACCGCCGACAATTTTAGAAGACGGCAGGTTGATGATTTTTAACTCGATCTCACCTGGCTTCGGAGATAAAATTATTTTCGTGCAAAATTTATAAATATTATCTTCCTTCCGTTAAATTGCTTGCTCAACTTTCAGCGGGAGCTTAGATCCCGAGACAGCTCGAATCTCGAAACGGTGGTTCCTGAATGCGATTGTGTGGTCGTAATTGGTTCGTACTATGGGCAAATTAGGGGCCGTTAGGTATAGATGCTGCGCAACTTTTCGGGTCCGTAATTTAGTATCCCGGCCACCACTTCTCGAACAATGGTACCGGCGCGGCGTGTCACCCCCGCATCCGGTCAGTAGGAATTCCGGGCCTCTCTACAGGAGTCCGGTCTCGTTCAAACGAAGAGAAACTGTCCCAATTTATCTTTGTGTCGAACGAACGAAATTGTCGCCCTGAACTCAGAACTTTCCAACTCAGAAGTCAGAGATCAAAGAGCGATTTAAACGCAACGCGTAATAAGATATACGCTGTTAGAATGATCGCATGGGAAAACAGCTTGAGTAGAGAGAAACACTGCTTTTTCAAATAACAGAGCCAAAATTTCTCGAAAGTTTCGATCATCTTAATGTTTAATAGTTGCAAAAGCTCGATGGGCTTTTTCTTTAGGTCGTCGGATCTAGCAATCTTGTACGCCGGCGCCACGGCCGACGCCTCTCGGCGTCGCCATTGCGATCGATAGCGGCGTCGTCGCGACGCCATTTTGCAAAGTGCGCGCGCTGATTTACGTGGATTTACGTCTGCAGAAATATTCCAGATTATTCCAATCGCTATATTTTGTCGTAATTTTTGCAAGCCACATTTTATTTTTAAAGAAACGGTCAATTTCTTATTTTATAAGTTTGTATTTTTCATGTAATCCGTGAAATGCATGAGAAACATTTTAGAGATGGATTTTCCTCAAAGTTTTAATCGTACTTGTCGTTTTTTCAAATTTCTGCACCTTTAAAAGTGTAAATATTCAAATAACATTAAATACTGAATAAAAATGATTTTAATTTCTGTTAAGTTTGCAATTATATAAATGAGAGATAAAAGTCTTCTTATTCGCATCTTTGAAGCTTAATTATTTATCATAATATCACACACAGATCGAAAAAATAAAATAAATCTCGCATTTTTTCACACTCAAATATCCTTCGAAATGGACAAGTCGTCCTTTCGCGTCCTTTCCTTATTTTGTTACAACTTAAACGGCAGAAAAATAAAAGCCGTGTTAGTGGGCACCAACGGCAATTAGCGTTCTAGAAATCCGTTAAACGCTGGCCAGATGCCTCGAAGCTGTCTCCGCCAGTCACACAGTATAATGGCTCGTAAATCTCTCTGTTTCTCGCAAAGATCAAACGAGAAGTCCTAATAACGTACTGAATTTCTGTTGTTGCCTTATTCTTTACTAGATTTTTTATCCGTAGTATTTTAGTAAATATTCCTTTCCACAATTTCTCCACACAAATAAAATATTATCGAAAAAATTTGAATTTCCTAAAATTCTCACAAAATCATATCTTCCGGTTATTTTTACAACTTTCATCTCTGAATCCTTTATTATTGCGTTATTTATGGCTCCAAAACTTTTCCTGAACACTTCTACGGTCTTTTTTTTTTTTTTTTGTGTCGGATCTCCTTTTGCAAAAGAGACGAAAGAGACGGAAGCGATTCATTAGATCCCGCGCACGAAACGCAGTACGCTGTGTTTACGGGACGACCCGTGGCCTCCTTTTTGTTTTAATCGACAATGAGCGAAGGAATAAAGAGCGGCGCGCGACCACACGTGCCTACGTGCATTGTGCCCGCGCACCGACATGCCCCGTTGGGCGACGTAATAATTAAGGGAGAGACTTTATTCGCGATCGAGATAAACGCGCGATAAAGAGAGCGCGTGCGGTGCCCGATAATAACGAAGCTTTTAACCCTTTGCCCATCGAGCAGAAAAAGAGAGGAAAAGGGTGCTGATTCGCGCAGTAATAAAGCTAGATTTATTAAGATGGAAATCTTAACGTTAAATTAAAAGAAATATTAACAGCGCGATATTTTGATCGCTCTAACATCGATTTCAAAATTACTTTCCGAGATAGAAGAATAACTTTGGAAAATTCAAGCAGAAAGATAGCTTAACATCTAAAAAAATTAAACTGAAAAGAAAAAAACAAAAAAATTGGATTCGAATTATGAGAAGTGCTATGAGGAAAAGTAAATTTTATGCGTGGTCTACATAAGCCGTAAGAGTAGTGGATTACGTGGATTAAGGGAGTAGACGTAACCCTCCTTTACGCTCTAGGGTCTACAATAGCATGTAGTAAGTCATGGATTTATTAAAAATTCGGATTCTCATCAATTCTCATCAATCACGCTCAAGACGCATAAGATGTCGAGCTCTCTCTCTCTCTCTCTCTCTCATTGGTTGGCAGTAACGAAGTAGACCGTAGGAAATGAGATTGAACCATTTCGTTTACGGCCTTACTCTACGCCTTACTATCCGGAAATGACGGCTTACTCCGACGTCTTACAGCCCTAATCCACTACTCTTACAGAATCTCGAAAACTCAAAATATCTTACGTCCCAAGATTAAGGTGGTGTAAGAATTGTGCGTACCCTTTAAATCGCAGCGGGCCCTTCTTCGTCCAGGCAAAAAGGCCACTGCCATAATTAGAAAATTTATAGTTCGGAAATGATCCTGAAGGTACATATCCATCCCGTGCACATCCTGTGCACATCCCGCTCGTAAAAGTTAAACATACAGAACCGGACCTGAATGGAGAGACAAAGGATGGATGCCAGGACTATGCTGACCGTATGCCCCTCGCATATCGTCCTTTTTGCCGGAACACCGTTTGTGACGAATGTGTTTCGGGGTATTCACGGGACCTCGTTGTAGTGGACCCCGACGCAAAAAGGCGCTGCCGGCGACGCCCATCGAGAAACAAAAGGACCGGTGAAATAGCCGGTCGTTTGTTTCGTGGCATTTAGGTTCTTCTTCGCCCGCCCTTGCCGCCGATTTTTCACCCCTTTTCTCGCACCGCCGCACGTCTCTCTCTCTCTCTTTTTTCCCCGCACTCTTGGTTTTTTTTCCGCCGATGCAAATCAGAAAGGGTTACGACGCGGCGACGCGTTACAGTTTAAATATCGCCTATTATAACGACTATTATGCGACGATAATGACTGTCACGCCCGTGTGCAGAAGCAGAAAAACAAATGTTTCCAACTGTTCTTTCCTCGTGAGAACGAGGAAGGCGACGGCGATGACTAATGACGACGTCGTACGCCGCGTCCATTCCTCTCCTCGCCGATCTCCTCGCCGCGCCGTGACGACTTTTTTTTGCGCGTCTCGTTGTCGCTCTCGAAATATACATGTCCGATTCGTTTCGCGATGCCAGAGATGCAGAGCGAAGATATCACCGATTACGAAAGCGAGCATGTAATGCGCACCCGTTACTCCGATCTGAAACGATAAACACACGCGGTTCTTATGCAAACGATTGTATGCCTTTTTTTGCCGAGTGTAATTTAATTGTTTGAAAAATCTCTCGTGAGAATTTTAATAAAATAAATGTTTCGTCGAATTTGAATAACGTTTATAAGTTTCGCTATTTAAAGCAGAAAGGATGTCAGAACTGAAAACGCACGAATAGAGCTCGCAATGTTTTTTCCGAGAAAACGACAAAGGACACACGTGTGTTATGAATATTCTTGCCTCGAAAGACCCGACGTATTTTCCTGCTTATGTTTCATACTTATGTTAATATGCGTATCGCGTAAGATTTAATGCATAATGAGATTCCGCTTTGCCTTATCTGCAGGCGCATTAATATGCATAAGATTGTGCGGAACTCTCTGCCTCGCGAGCAGGAACTGCTCTCTTATCGTAGCGCGTATGCCGCGAGATAAGAACGCCTTGAGACCGCTTCGGATGTAGAGGCACACGAGAAAATCGGTTTGCAAAGCAATTCGTTATAAATTGTTTTTCTTTTAGCCTGATGAATCTAAACAATTATTCTATTCGCGATATGTGGAAAAAGTTTTTCGAAAAACGGAAAAATCTGGAGCTCGAGTCCTTTGAGAGCAAAGGCCGCGAGCGATTCGATTACGGAAAACGTTTAAGACCCCGCCATCCCGCGTGGTTGCACCCCGCGGCTCGATTATTACTGCATAAAAATACGCCCTGTGGCGCATTGTCGCCCTGCGACGCAGCTGTAAGCGAAAGAATGTAACGAGATGTAACGTCGATTTACCACCGTCAGGACATTCGTTCGTTCGTTCGTTCGTTCGTTCGTTCGTTCGTTCGTTCGTTCGTTCGTTCGTTCGTTCGATCGTTCGTTCGTTCGTTCGTTTGCGCAAATCTCACACGGAATTAATTATGTTACAAATAGAATTTTCAATGTGTTAATAAAAATTTAATATTCTAGTGATTTGAAAAAAGATTGTATGATTAAATATAAAATATCTTCTGATTCGATCTTATTCTACATGAGATTAAAAAAATATATTTGAAAAAATTATTGTATATAAAAATATACTATAAATACATTATAAATCAAGTAATTATATTGTATATCAATAATAAAAATAAGATATATTATGACATTATGTATCTATTTATATATCTGTGTGATATAAATCTCTATATATCTCTATGCGGTCATTTATTATCAATGTTAGAAATATTGAATTACGTATTTAAAACCCTTGATTGCGAAATCGGGAACGAGATATTACACACAAAGTCTAGACCGTTTAGATCTTTGACTCATTTCGTTGATTACGTGTCGCTGCTCGTTACGTTGGGATCAGACAAACATGGTCTCGACTGGTTTTTCCCAAGCGTTCTTGACCTCGTAATTATATCTGGGCTCTGCGGAGGGACCGGAAGTTGGATCGTTTGCCAGAAAATAAAATACCACCGTGTTGCATCGCCAGCGTAGAATCCGGTAATTGTTAGCTTTTCGACAGTCTGTTATTAGTCTTTACTCGGAAAATACCGCCTAGCAATATTCTCGGATTAATTAGTAGAGTATAAATAGAATCAGAGGAAAATAACAGATAAATAACGAAGAATAAAGAAATCGTATAATATCAACATTTCTCAATTTTAGATTGTTACTATTTTCTCTCTCTCTCTTCATTTTTAATAAGATTGAATATTTTTTATATTATTGTAAATTACATTGTTATAAAATTGTATATTTTCTAACTTTCGGGCATTTATTATATTATATCGGTTTTTTTTACATATTCATCACATTGCAGCAATAAGTTTAATGCAGAAAAAGAATTAACACCGTGATTAAATGCGAAATTTCTGCAATTTCTCTGACATTTTAAGATACATCGCGATTGATGGATCAACAATTTTTTAACCCAAAAAGATCGCGACAGATCGAGATATGCGAGCCGAAATAATAGTGCGCGGCGAATTTTTACGATCATCATTGTGCAAACGCTATCGACACGAGAGTTATTTCTGCGCTAGTAATTGACTTCTTACGAGGAATGTAACCTCGCCTTTCTCAATCTCATTTCTCCCTTCATTTCGAGATAGACCGCGAGGTCTTCTCGTACCTTCCAATCTGCGTAATCGTTCTCCGGAAATAAGGAACGTTCACCGTTGTCGGACACGATGCAGGGAAGGGTCGGAGAGGGAGACGAAAGAACGGGTGGGAGAAGAGGGGGCACATGATTGAAACTTGCGGGTCGTAGTACGTAATGGAGCCCTCTCCTACAACCCACGCCGACGGCGCGGCGTGGATTTCGCAAAAAAAAAAAAAAAAAAAAAAAAGAAGATCGAGGGTTGCCGCGAGCGAAACGAGCGGCCGACGACGGCTTTGAGAGGAGGTCGATGCGCCTCGTCATTTTCTGCCGTAGACTTCGAGGAAGTGCAACGGACGTTCGAATCAGCAATATCATTCCGTCACAACGAAAATATTGACTTCGAAATGTTTTAATTATCATTGATTTATATTAACGAAAAATGCTAAAATTAATTAGCCATTAGATGTGACGTCGCTGAAATATCTACTAATTATTTTAATTAGTAAAATATACGCGCATAGCGTACCGCAATATTCCATGAAATGACGAGTCATTGGTTAAATTTTAATAACATAATTATTGAAAATAATTTTTGGAATTATTAAATCGCTTTGAATTAAATAATAATTTCGATAATAAGAAAGAAGAATCAAGCTATTTAGCAGATTTTGAACTTTCGAATCTTTTCGATTTCGACATTCGTTGTAATGGACAATTTTGTTGCAATCTGTAATACGTTTTGAGAGAGGATGAAATCTGTGGATCTAAAGCTTCATTATTATGCAAGATATATCACGAAATATATCACGAAATATATCAGGCTTCCCTCTACTTGAGATAAGAATCGGAAACTGAGAGAATTATTAATCTACCTATTAAGCTAGCTATCTCAATATTGGAAAATACATCCGGATCTCCCATTGCTTCCCATGCAATTATTAACAATTAATCGAACATCCAACAAAAGACGGTCGACGATCTTGCCTCAAGACTCGCCCGACTCGCCTCTCCAACCTCGCGTCGAAACCTCATCAAACATCCCCGACCATCCGCCAGGACCCACGATACCCACGATACCCACGATACCCACGATACCCACGATACCCACGTCGACGTACGATGTCTCTCGCGCGGCATCAGTTATATAACAATTGCGCGTTCCGCCGCGCGACGGCGATGTTCCAGGTACACCTACGCTCGCACTTGATCATGAACGGCGTGTGCGTGAGGTGGCGGGGTTGGATCGACCTGGAACGGCTGGACGGCGTCGGCTGCCTCGAGTACGACGAGGAGCACGCCGCCGAGGAGGACGCGCTGCTGCGCGACCAGCTCGAGCGCTACAACCAGCGGCTGCGCGACTTCGAGGAGAAGCAGCGTACCTACCGGGGTCCGGGTTCGACCGCGCAGCCACCGCATCTCAATCATCACTATCACCACGACACGCACCACGCGGCCAGCCACCACCATCACCATCACGGCCACCACAGCCGGCACGTGGGCGGCGCGGGCGCCACGGGTGCCACCGCGACCGGCATCGAGCCCCACCTGCCGCACCGCCAGGATCCCGAGATGGAGGTGCGACTAAGGGCCTACTGAGGCCTGCGCAGACCCTCCGCTGACTGTCCCCGATGATGGTAAACGAGGACGAACGAGTCTCTTGACGTCAAGTGACGCCGCGCCGCGCCGTCGTAGTTCGGCGCGAAACGGAGCTTGACTCCAGCTTGACGAGGAACGATACCGATGTCGATATATCCGATGCCTCCTGGCTCTCTTACTTGTTCTGCGACTTGTGAACGAGCGCGCGTCGCGTTCCGTTTGGTCTGTAACTTACTGTAAATTGCTAGTCAAATTCGAGTGATATAATTATTAAAAGTAATTTTCGTTACAGTTCTCGCTGTCGACGCGATAAATTCGACAGTTGTGAAAATGCACCTCCCAGGTAGCAAGCTGGCGTTATTGGTCGTCATTTTAATGTCAAAATGTCGCCAAGGAAGGCCAAAATTTGACGTCAGAATGACGACAAATAACGTCAGCTTGCTACCTGGGGTGGAAATGCATTTCCACGTGCATTTTCTTATCCGCTCGGTGGAATGTCCTGCGCTTGTTTCGTCACGCTTGTCTTGAATGCCGTTAACATTGCCGGATTTTATGATTACGCGAGCTTTACTCTAAGGACGTATCGGCAGATTTTCAGAAGATCATGTGATATTTTCTTCTTTCTTAGTTTAGATTCGCTGTAATGTGCTTTTAACAATGGTATATAACGATAACCGGTTTTCACTGAAATCCGCGCGGTTAATTTTAACGGTTAATTTTAAAATGCAACCTCACCGTCTCACGGAAGGGATAAAGGGGACTTCCTGTGTCGAACAAATCGACCGATGAAATCAATTTTGTGCTATCGACGAGAAAGTAGGATCATAAAAGCCCTCCTCTTACGTAAAAAGAAAATTATTCGGTATCATGTGAAGCGTCACGGGATGCCCCATAAATTCGATTTTTGTGGACCCAAGACGTTTCCGTCGGCCGATATATACATATTTAACCGCTCATCGAGACCAAGTGCGACTAAACTGTCGCCTGTACAACGACTTTCCTGCATACAATTTTCAAATGTTACGTTTGATTGACATAGTTATTGTCTCGATGGGCGTTGCTAGTGTTAGTCGGTTTGCAATTAATCGAATTTCAGGGGGATCATAATTTCGTGAAATTAAATATAAATATACTTAAAATTGACCTACATTATAATTTATATATTATATTATTATATATTATTTATAAATTATATTATAATAATATAAGAATTTATATTATTATTTATATCATCTATAAATTATATTATAACAATATAATAATTTATATTATATTATTTGTTACATTATAATTATGTTTTACATATAATTATGTAACGTAATTTGAGTCTGATTCTTTCCGACGTTTTCACTGTGATTAATATCATATCTAGAAACGACTTTCTTCACAGTTATCGATATATATTTCACGCACGTTAAGTTCCAAAATGAAAGAAGCTCCTTTTCGATGGCGCACATCATTTTGCAATGATAAAATAATACGCGTCTAATCTGCCAAATGATCGCTCGAAGATTAAAGCGCTCGTAACGTTACGTTTTAATCTGGCAAATTTTCAGGCTGCGTGACGTCATTAAACAAACGCTGATTATTTTGAACAGCGTTATCTTGGGATCCAATTTAACGTAATTTTAAACGTAATATTCCACCGTGAAACAATAATAATGTCATTAACTCTGTCGCAGAACAGGTACTTTCGTACCGATCAGCGTAATTATGTGAGAACAGTTTTATACATCTCGTTGTTTTAATTATTTTAATATCTCTGACCATTTTTTTTTTTTAGAGAGAATAGATATATTTGCAAATTTGTCTTAGCTCCTTAAATTAATAAATTCTAATAGCATGCAACACTTCTCTTCAGGAGATAGAAATAATTAAGTCTCGTGACTGCTACACAAAGAAGAAGATCAGTTTACAAATTTTACGATCGTGAAAGGTATCGTATCTTCAATCGTCTTCCATTGCGAGAAGACGAGATCGTCGCGAATTTCGCGTCTAATCGCAGAGGCACAATAGCCGTAACGGTTATATCATCGAATGAACGATGGGTCGCCAGTGATGAAATGTGTGAATCACGATGATTCCCGAGCGTTCGGGAACACGCTAACGAACACGATGAATCATCGTGTCGATCGTTGCGTCTGCTTACGTTTCACGTTTAAGTTTACCCAACTTAAGCGATCGTCGTAAAGAGGAAACTTTTTGTTATACTGTACATATTTGTAAAGAGTTTATAAATTAAAGATATCATTTGCGTCGCATTCTCCGCCTGTTTCCGACCTTGTCCCTTCGCTTACACCGAAATATTCCTGTGTGTAATCGTGAAGAAAATATATTAAGATTATCAAACGAATACGTATAGTTTATACCGCATTTTTTCTTCGGTCACGTCAGTAGATGTGTTAATTTACCCGTCCCGGATTTTACCGTATTAAGTGATACGGAGTAATCGCCGTAATTCTAATCGTTCCATTATTCTAGGAATTCGCACTATGTATTATAAATAATACAAAATAATACCAAGAAGATTTCTAAAGGCCAGTACCGTTTAATCTATTCCCGTTATCTGTTTTTTCTTTTAATTTCTAACATTTCTCACATAAATGAATATTTCTTAGAGCGCTCGCTTCGTAGAATTAGACGTAGCGTCTAATTCATGTAAATCAATTTCTGAGAAATTCTATGATTAGTTTTATTACTGCCGTCACAGAATGACAAACGGTTTTTTCTTTTCTTTTTTTTTTTTTTTCGAGTCGATCCGTCAGGCGATGACCCATTTAAAGAATGACAAAATAAATCCGTTATCCTACTGTCGTATTGTCAAGCGCGTCTTACTTTGACGTGAAAATAGCACGCTTTTGAACCTTTTCCGGAAGTAGGGCACACGAGGAAAATGAACCTGAGGGAAAGCAACGGAGTGAAACGATTCTACAAATCTACTATTAATCATCCCTCTTGCGTCCTTCACAAGAAAAGTATCCAAGTATCCAAGGATACTGTCTCGATTTATGACCGAGAAATTGGAAAGTTGTGGTAAAAAAGGAGCAAGCCTTTTCTAATTCCGAAAAAGCAAACTCACTGCTTTTCAAACTTCGAAAAAGGATAATCATTGTTGTATCAGCTAAACGAGGTCACTGTTTATTTATGAATATGAACGAAATGACCCCCCTCTATATCTTTGATGTATAATAATAGTTTAATCCTGCAAAATAGAACGACCTTGTTCTTAACTCAACAATGATTTTTGACATTAAATTATTCTCTATGACCTTGTCATTATTTATTAGTATCAATTTAAATTAAAGTAAAAATTCTCGAAATTCCGACTTATGTCCACTTCTACCAACGTAGATTAACTTTAATCTCGATTTAACTCACTTTTTACCTTTTTCTAATGCTTATATTGCTTAGAACTAAAAAAAGATAGAAGTAAGTTAAACCGAGATTAAAGTTAATCTGCACTGGTAGAAATAGACATTAGAGAATTATATTGAAATTCCATTCTTCCGAAACAATCGGAAGTTGAAAGCTTGACAAAACTGACTGATATACATACAGACGAAAACTGTCGAAACAAATAAGTAATTCTCGGGAATTGATTTTGGGAGTTTGAAGCGTGGATGGATTGTTTGAAATGAGCAATTTGCAATTGTCGAACGCCCATGACGATCAAATCACGGCATGATTGAAACATACGACGCGATCGTCGCCGTTAATGCAGCTCAATCCTGCGCGTATTTGCGCAGCGCGAGGGTGGGAAAGGGATCCCTACCGTCGTCCTTGCAGGAATAACGCCGCGGGCGTTGAAGCGTGGCGCAATCCGGGATCATTATCCTGACCCCACCAAATCGGATCTACGAATCTCCCCGTCGAATCGACTTTATTGTTTCAAACGACGCGGGATCGTTCGATAAACGAAAGGAGATGAAGGGCGATGCACGTCGATTTAAGGACGAATAAAAACCGGTTCGACGGGCTCTCTCTCTCTCTCTCTCTCTCTCTCTCGCAGTTGTGCGAAACTCCGCGCAAGTGTAACACGATGACGACGTGCATTCTTGTAAGACGCCGCGATGGAATTCTTGTAAGAAACCCTACGAAGGGTGTACCCCTTTCTTCCCACCTTCAGGACCTTCGACTCGTTCGTTGACAGTATCGAGTGACCCTGCGAAGGGTGTAAGCTTTCGCGATTATTCGATACGAAAGACGACTTAACTCGAGTACGATAGCGCGGAGTTGATAACGAAATATATATGCCGACGAGTTGGCGGAGCGACGAGAGAATTGCGAGAATTGGGAAATTTAGAAAAACGGCAATTCGAGAAATAGAAAATCAGAATTGCCAGTTGGAAATAATCGTTATTTTCAACGTTCACACTTATTAATTGTATATATTTTCGTGTATATGATGTACGTGAATAATTTAAGACGCTACCTTTTTGAAACAGAAAGAAATAGCGTCTTGAATTTGGTCTTTTAATAGGAGGTCTAAATCTTTTATATGAGAATAGATATATACACATGTATTTCCGCTGTTGAGAATAATATATATCTCTCTATAATGAGAATAACATTTCCGCTGTTCATAGTTTTTGGTGTACGTGACAAATTTCTATTCATGTCAGATAATAATATCTCGCGGGCGAAGCTTAACGCATTAAACCGACAATATTCTCACGTCTCGCAGGGCTTTGCGAAGGATTTTTATCGTTAGACCCGCTATCGGCTTCCTGTGGTCTGCAGATAAAAGAGCTATCGCGTACCTCATTACGATGTACTAACACGGGTAGCCGATTATTTTTTATTAAGTTGTCAAAGTAACACAGGAACTACATTCGACAGATAAGACTCCTCTGATAATTCGGCCGTCTCGTTGCAATTAATTTTAGTCTTAACTTTCAGCCGAAATATAAAAGTCGAACTTCTCGATATATTATATAATAAAATGAATTAATTCTGTAGCCAAAATTAAAATAATAATTCCGAATCATCTTCAAAAATAATATTACACAATAATTTTAAAATTATATATACTTGTATAGGTAAATATTATCTATTAATAATAATTCACAAGCAATATGAGATTTGATCTTTAGAATTTCATGCAATGGCAAACGTACAGAATTTTATTAAAAATATATATTTTGTAGCGTAGGATAAAAAATTTCTTTTAATATTTGTTTCTACAAGTTTGGTTCTACAAGACTATTAATAGAAAAGTTATCATATATCTCTATCGCTGTTTCACACGCACGTGCACTATTTTTAAATAGATAATTATTTCTTAAGATATACTGTAAACTCCTATGAATTGCCACTGCTCTTACTTAATATTCGGTTAATATTCGATAAAACCTTACTCAATATGTTGTTAATTTATCTAATTTAACTTGTTAGTCAAAATTTTACCTTCCTTTTAGTAAAAATTAATGAAATATTGAGTAGGAACAGTGGCGATCCATAAATAGTTAAGAATAGTTAAAAATGACTTAAATTGAGTATAATTTGACACTACGAGTTTAACAGTGTACTTTGAAAGAATTTGTCACGTCGCGGTCGTGTCGCCCTGAAAGAAATTATCGCACTGAAAGAAATCGTCATCGCAATAAAACGGGAATCCGAAATTCGCACGTCGGAAGGTGACAATCGAGCATTCAGGCTCGTGTATCGCTTTGTACTTGCCGAAAACAGTCATATTGTCCGCGGGGGGGGGG
>VBVQ01004035.1:0-16284 GCA_011636635.1 Tetramorium simillimum
GGAATAAATTACGAGGGGGGGGGGGAGAGAAACAAGATGTTGCGCCGTTAAAATCGTGTTCGACCTTACGTGTCAATCATATCTTGGGATCCGAGTTTGTCGAGCGGAGCGAATGTCGAACGGACTTGACGGTATTTACGGCAAGAAAGGGTGCGATCGGAAGAATGGGATGAGAAGGAAAGGGGTGAGAAAGCGGAATGCGACGGATGGAGCGCCGTTGGCGGTTACGGACGGGACTATGGGATCGTGGTGCGGGTGGCTTAGTTGCAGGGGACGAGCGGAAAGCATCAAAAGCAATGTTTGGTGGCGCTATAATGAAATGAATTTATGCAGAGCCGTAATGCTTGAATATTTAGCAACCCTCTTCTGGTTCTGTTTCTGGCCGAGCCGTCACCCTAGCCGCTATACCGTATTCGAATTAAATTCGACCACTGGACGTCCATTACAAGAACGTCGGTCAAGCCCTACCCTAGGTCCAAGACATTTTGCGAGATATTTCTAAAACGGTACTTGAACGCCAGCTTTAGCACGCGTCAAATTATCTAGATTGTTGAAGAAATCATTCTGGCCATCTGGCCAGAAATTCTAAGGAAGGGAATAGATTATATTTTGAGACCATATTCCCCTATTTTAAGACGAATGTATTTTAGAAGAGGCCTGTTGGAGAATATCGATTAGGTCCGAAAGTTTTGAATTATTGCCGGCCGAAAGTTCAAAGAATGCTCACGTAATTTCCAAGCCGACAGCTCCTCCAAGCTGGAAACTATGCCTAACGATTTTCCCGAACAATTTATGCACGGCGACTAGATTAGGCGAGAACGGTGAAAAGTATGATCTAATTTTGCGCGCAACGATCACTTATACGCTTACGCGATACGTAAATTATCGGCATAACGTAAATTTGATAAGATTAAACTTTTTGCCTTCTGTCACATTCTGTTGTTCACTGAATAATAAAGCAACCATTGGGGAAAAAAAAAAGTAAGATAATATGTTTGAAGCTAACGAATTTCTGCGTAAGCGAAAGCAACAGTGTCACAATTTAATTAACAATTTAATTTAATGTTATCTGCTAATGTACAGTTTATCATTACGCGAGAGCTATGCGTTCAAAAAAATCCATGCGATCTGTTTACAAAAGCTCTTTGCAAATTGGTTGAAGTATAATTTCGTATATTCGACCAATGTCACTGCTGAATATGAAAGTAATTGTATATACACGTTCAGATTGACAACTGGTCTTTTTCACCGAGTAAAAAGATAAACTGATATGAAAAACGAAATTTGAAAATTATCCGAAGAAGATTTATCGCTCGCGCTGAAAGGGACTCATATCAGGTCCGAAATTGTTTTTCACGATCGGAGCTTCGATTCGCGATAATGCGAGTGGAAGTGATTATCTCGAGCATATGAGGATAGGTATAGCGGGGCATTTTATCAAACACCTACATGATGCGCAAACCGCGCGTCATCATAAAACTAACCGATTGACTAACTAACTGCGCGTGTAAATACGCAATTAACAACGATTTTCGGGTAATTTCGATGAAATTTACGATCAGAGTGATATTCGGATGCGTTAGCTTCACACGCGCATGCACACACCATGGCTAATAGGCCAAACATAATTGGCGTAATAAATAAGTCATTAACGAAAGCTTTTGTGGGATTATTTAATCAATGAAGGAGGGCTTTCCTTCCTATCGCTCGCGCATTTCCATATAATCGCCGCTTCCGTACGCCGCTGATCACGTGTATATTAATATTCTGGATGCACGCGAGATGCCCAAATATTTTAATCATGGCTAATTGGCGAGTAATAATGGAGTTCCGTGGCGACCGCGACAACCGGGCGCTTGACGTTCCTCTGCATTCTCGCTGGAGAAGCTAAGGAGAGCTTAACTATCGTCCACGTTCCTACGTCGAATTTCGGTTCTATACTCCAAACAAGAAATTATTTATAATGGCATGTTAACAAACGGATGCTGGCCATGATAATTTTATCTATTATCTAACTAATATCAAGAATAGAAATTCTCTACGTATTCTCATCTTCCCGTTTAATAACGCTTTGCTTGTATAATATAGATCTTTTTCAAGATTAACGAATATCGGCTGTTTATCGAAACAATTGGTATATACGCTGTGTAGGCAGCGTGTAGAGAAATGGACGACAAATACATTCACGCATAAAGTTCTTATAAATGCGGAAAGCGGCTTTTTCGTGGCACGCGCGATCCTCCTAAATCTTCCAGAGATACCATAGCTAAGCTTTCTTACGCGAGCAGACAGGCACTTCCTTCCTTAATAATTTTCCTCGAAATTATGAAGTAATAACTGGCGGCGTCGCGTATAATATCTCTATATTTCAGGGCCCATTAGTTTATAATCAACACGTCTGAATAATCCAATGCCGAGATACGCCGCCGCAGCTACGCCAGTGATACGCCCCTTCTTTTGAATATTACTATGTCTAAGCGCCAAAAAGCATGCGAACTCTTGCAAATATCTCGTATTGTCTTACTGATAATTCTGATGTATGGCGCGTGATACCGACGTCGAAATACCAGGGTCTGAGATCTGGTTTTAAATTTCATTCGTGTTTCAAGCATTAGTTAGTTACATCGTACACTACATGTGGTACATCGACTTACTGTGTATTAATAGCAAACGTCGTTTCGTAAAGATATTTTTAAGCGACAGAAAATCAATGTGATACATCTTTGATTCCTTTTTTTTTTACTGTCCCGTGGGAATTTTTGTTCATAGCGTATTAAAGCAAACCGCGACTTTCAGAGCCCTCGTTTACCGCTCGTGTATTTTCACAACTCCCTACACCGTGTCATTAAACGGAGAAGCAGTCGAACAAAATGGAAAAGAACGAAAAATAAGAGAAAATCCGACCGCGAAGAACCGACGTGACATAACTCGCTACAACGATTGTCGACCGGTTAAGCCAGACTTGCGGCACGGTTATCGAGGAACTTAATCCTTCTCCCTTCGCCCGGATCACACGGCCGGCGCTCAGCACGCACGCGGAAATTCCGAGATACCGCTTCCATCCGGTAGTCGTCGCGGGCCGCACATGCACCGACGACGAGGGTCGGGATATCGGGAGTGAGAGAGAGACGGAGAAACGGCCTCCCTGTCACCGAACGCAGGTACCGACGCCTGTCGGGCAAGACAGAGACGAGACGACACGGATGGAGGTGGCCGCGATAGAGGCGGGAAGAGAAAAACGCAGCTGGTTCGATCGCTGGAATCGCAGCCAGTTCGTAATGAAAGGTGAACGGAATTGGACCCCCTGGAGCCGGAGAGTCGGAGCACCGAGTGAATATAATTAGAGGATTGCGGGCCGGGAGGGGGTGCGCGGGGTATGACGTAATCAAAGGGTGGACATGAGCGTAGAGGGGACGACACGGCGGCGGGTACCGCGGGGCCAGGTCGGCGAGGAACGACGGCAGGGGTCGGCCTGAAAGAGGTGGAGGTGGCGTTGCCGCCGATAGAGTAGAGTAGATGGACACGCAGGAGGAGAAGAGGGTATTGCAAATTATCATTCGGCCAGCGAAGCGAGGGTCCAACTGAACTGGACTGGCAACAACTTGATACCGACGTCCACACCGAGCGCGGCCAATGCGCCACTGTCGGAGCCTGTAGTTTTGTCATTAGCCGATAGCGTCTGCCGATAGACGACGTGGAACAGGGATTATTGGGCTAGGATTGCTAACGGACGGCACTTGGATGCAAATGTCTCTCCGTATGCCCAGTAGTGCCCTGCCTCGATCTCCACCGTATTTATAGGCTGCAGGTGAATCCTGAATCGAGGCGCACTAAATATAATTATCGTACTCTATTCTATCGTATTAAGAAAGGAGAAAAAAATTAATACACGTCATTTCTTCGAATACAAAAATTCGGAACGTGTTAAATTGTGAAAGAAATTTTTTATTCTTTGAATAAAATTGCATTTGACTAATAGAAATTATCTTTTAATGAGCCTCTAATATCAGAATGATACATAGAAAATATTGACCGCACATGTTTGTAATTTCTCACATTTGGTGTTAAAGATTATGATCGGACGATTCATCGGAGAAATTGGCTTAACGATATTATTCCGAGCGTTCGTTACGGGTCGGCATACATTATTTATTCTACATTCTCGTGTCCCGTCCAATATACGGTTCGTTTCTCTCTTTCTCTTTCTCTCTCTCTTTCTCTCTTTCTCCCTCGTTCGAAAAATCACATTGTAGAGATGTAATCCGCGGTAATAAGCAATAAACGATTGCGTCATCAATTCGGTACTTCTCGAGGACAGACATAATTTTCAACAAATCCATCCGAATTTTTGTAGATAATGCTTGCAAAATGCAAGAAAGACTTTTCCATTTCTTGAACGTTACAACGATTTGGACGATTCGAAGACGGTGCTCGAGAACTTTGGCGATTTGCGCATTTCGAGAAAATGTGCCGCGAAATTCTCGCGGGTGCGATTCGTTGCACGGAAATGGTAAGAATACTATTAAAATTCCATTATGATTCACTGGCAAGCTCGATCCTACGGTATCGTCGCGGCCGGCGCAACGGCGGCTAGAACGGCGTTTCCGAGTTTCGCAATTTATGCGCATCGGTTAACGGGCGCGGACGGCCGCGAACGAAAATGATAAATTGGTCATTTCTCAGTTTTCCCGGCTCGGTTTTACAGACGCGCGGTCCGCGCGTTTCTCGCACTGGCCGCAATGGTATCCCCGACGGGAATCGAACACCCCGGCGTTCGGGCCGTTTTGCATTACAGCGAATCGTCCATGTTGGACCGGGTTGGACTTTGCATACTGATTATCCCGGCGTGATTGCGGGAACGAAAGGGTTGCACGCAAATCGGACGACGGGGAAGGTCGTTGCCACGTCGGCGAGGGCGGCGGAGGGAAGCGCAGTCGGGTAAAGTCCGCCGTTCTAATGCTATCGATTCTAGTGCTTAGCATAATGAGGACAGGCAGTGCCGGATAACGCCGCCGTTGGAAATGGAGGTGTTCTATTACGCCCTCATGAAGGGGATGTCAGCCGGTCTCGTCTCCATCCGCAGCACCTAATAAAGTGCAGAGCGTGCTCGTAATATGCGTGAACGTTACGCTATATTTCAGCGGCGTCATAATCTAAATTACAACTTTATGTGGAAAGGAAGATTGCAAATATAATATAGAAGAAAATGGTGACATTAATCAAAAAATTTCACTGCGATGGTCGAAAGTAGCGTAAAATCTGACACAATAGCCCGTCGTATAAAATCCACGAATGATAACAAGATTTTTCATAAAAGTGCCGCAAAAATAGTAGACCCGTGATCGAAAGAAATTACAATTTATAATCTTTCTTGGAGGAATTTTAATGGCACTGTTTAACATGAGGCTTACAAGAACGTCATCGAGATATGTATTCTCCATGTTGCAAAGTTTTACATAAATTACGAATTCAATGTTTCGACAGTTCTTTTTCTTTCTGAAACTTGTTGAAAAGGAAAACTTTAAGTAAACGTTATAAAGTATCGGGAACCGAACAGACGAAAGCGGCATTAATATCCACGTATAAATCGTCGATATAATATATTCGCGTAATATCAGAAACATGTATCTGCTTTAGTAGACGAGGCGTTCCAGAAGTAATTATCCCATTGCTTACTATCGACGGTGCCATTCGTTCCAGTTATGATGCCGGGCGGAATGCGCATTCGTATCAGTACTAACACAGGCAGAAATTTAATTAATATAATTTACCAAGCCCGCGATGTATTAATATATGTCGTAGAGATTAAAGTCCATTGGAACTTCACCGAGAGTGATCATCCGCTTGTTTAGCATTGCGAACGCGCACGGGATAGACATCGCCTTAAGCTACGAAGCGAGGAAGGGCCATTTTAGATGTCCTCGATTTCGAGATTGATGCGGTCGTGTGATTTGTACTCCGTTTCAACCAACACTTTTGTACAGCAGATATTATATGGGATATATGGTTGGCGTATATGTTGATATAACGCGAGGCGAGTCTATCCGAGATTTTTTCTTGCGAATAAAACGCTTGCCACCCTCCATCACGAAAAACGGAGTAGAAACGAAAGGAGACGACAACGATAAAGTTGTACGTATATATCGTTGTACTATATACACCGATATAACTTAAAAATTAAAAAAAGAACTTCAACTGCAATGTCGTAAAACGTTAAAACCGAGTTGCGCATAGAAAATGAACTCTGGCATCTAATTAACATTAATCATCCGATTTGATACGATACTTTTCCTATAAACGTAATGATCGTCCGCGCATACTTGATACACTGTAATTCTACGGTTATAAATTCGTTGAGCGTCGAGCGATAAATTCGACGACGTCATGCCGACAAACTCGCGCCAGTCAACGGCGTTACGTGCCAACTTTCGAGAAAGCCGTTCCTCCCGCGGGCGTTCATTATCAATTCGTCAAAAATATTCGACGTGGCCGCGACTGACGTTCGAAAAAATATATATACATATATACATGTATATATATATGTATAAACGCTAAATTCGTGGGAAGCGGAAAAGAGAAAGCGCCGTGCGAAAGGAGAAAAAAAATCTCGGTGGTACACGCTCCCGAAGCCAAAATTCAATTTATAATATGACAGGAGCTATTCGATTTTAAAGTCCATTTTTCATTCTCGCTCCGCAGTGCGCACACACGCCCTGACGTACACATGTTTTTTTCCTAAAATTTCGCCAAAGTGTCCGCCAGTCTGAAAATACCAGACAACAGTGTTTAATTCCCGAAGCTGAATTTATTCGGTGTCGGTATACATTGTGAATAATGATGCAGTCTCGCGACGCGGCGGCGTTGTTCCATCGTTGAAAAAAAAAGCGCCGTAAGAATACACGTTCGTTAAAAAAAAAAAGAAAGAAAAAGAAAAAACAAAGAGCCCTTTTACATCAGAAGAGGGTTGATTCATATAAATGCGTTATATTCCGTTCCGCTTAGTGCGCACACAGACCATAAAAATCTTGTCGGCGAAAATTACTACGCATAATAGCGTCGGGCGCAGTAGGAAATACGAGAGAAAGGGGGCGGAATTAACCCTCCGATGATTTGCATAAGTGGCTCGCGCGATCGCGCGGGTGGAGAGACGGGAGGCGGAGGGGATGATCCGTTGCACGAGCGTGTAACCCCGCGAAATAATGACAGACCGATGAAGAGCGCATCGTTATTACAAATTATTAGAGACCGCACTTAAAATCAAGACTCTTTCATGCGATGAATGTCCAATGATTAAGAAGATCAAATTATTCGCCGTGATCGCATAGAAATGATCTTAATTAGTGGAGCCCGTGATATCGAGGATACGATGAACGTCTTCCCGCCTTATACAAAACCAAACTCCTTCTTTCTTCCGCGCGCGCGCGCGCGCCCGCGCCCGTGTGTACGCCATAAATAGAAAATTATTTTTCACAAGTAATTGCGCCAATTCATCTGACGTAAAGCATTTACGGGAAATTATTGATATTCGTAACGAATGAGAAAATTAATCCAGCGAGTAAAATATTACTCTTAGTTAATTTGGTATTTCTACTGTTATTATTTTGCGGGCATTATAACCGCGATTGCTTTGCGGGAAGCATTATCAGAGACTGCGTTCATTAGACGTGGGAATCGTTCGTTCTTAATTTAATACCCCACGCCGGGCGCGATCGTATGTGCGGGCACGTAATTTTTATAGTTACGCCTCTGATTAAAATACCAGGACGCGACATTACGAATGCAGGAACGTTGAAATGAATGCGTTTTACATTACTGCCGTTCCCCGACAGAGGCCCGATGTAATGTTGCCGAGAAAGGGTGAGAACACTCCTATTTTTTTATGGCATAAAATTTCACCGCAATGAGAATTGCTGTTGAAAAATTGATAGGCCGCCGCGTTGGTGCTCGCAAGCTCTCAGTAGCGGTATACAGATTGAGTTAAGGTTCGTTTTTTTTCCCCGCGTTCCGGGGCGTTTCGCTACAACGCCTCACTCTTGTACGGAAACAACTCGCTTAGCGTGTCTCTTAATACGGAGACAAGCGCGACGGTAATACGTTGAATTTCAGAAAAGCGCGCGGTTTTTGCATTTGGATTACCGTGAAAATTTCCGCGACCGCGCTGAGCTGCGGCTTGAATTTTTCAAGAGGCCTCTCTCGCGATGGTAACTTGGCGCGTTTTTCACGACGCGGACATACGCGACAATCGTTCAACGGTTAATATTAATGGCCCAATTAATCCGCAACTGTCATAACGCCATCGTACGTCGTGCTTTAAGCTCAAGTTTTATGAACGGAGCTTTATCACTGATTTGCGTTCCCTGTCAAAACAGGGCGACAGCAACAAAGAGACGTCGCGCTATTTTTACAACTATTTTCGATACCGCCTGTAAAATTTATAAGTCGTGTCTGGCGCCGCGTCTAATGGCCTGTATTCCGCTAATACTTTCCAAGGTAGATAGATGGTGATTAACGTTGCGGAACGAAGTTTGCGATAACTTTATTGTAATAAGATGAGCGCGGGCGTGTAGGGCTTCCTACCGATGAGGCGTCAAGGGGGGGGTGCGCGGAGCGGTGCGGCGATTGCGGGCGGTTGTCGAGTGTGTCGGTAAGTGAGAAGGGTGCCGGACTCTGGACCGCTGGTAGAAGATCATTATAAGCTTGAGTTACCATGGTTACCATGGTTACGGACCGACGGCCGATCCTGGAGCCCGAAAGTGCGAGGGGGAGACCCAACGAGAAATGGTCAGCCAAGTATCGCATTTGACTTTACAACCGATTCTATACACCCCGATTGTTATGCTTATGCCACCCTCTTCTCCCTTCTCCGTCCCCCTCCCACTTTTCCTTACGGAGGCCACGGCGCTCAGCCTAGTCTAGGATTCGGTTCTTTGCTGAATATCGCTTTTATGTGCGCGCCTCCTCTCTCCCCTTCCGTTCTCCGATTCCGCCAAGGATTACCGTTGCGCTCTCGTGTTCTTCCAACTTTACCGGTCCGCGAAATGTGTTGCACTGTAATCCGATCAAGCTACCATTTGACCTGGACTTTAGCTTTCTCGTTCGAGGTCTTTTTGCGCTTAAAGTTCGATACCCTATCTAAGCTTTCGACTTTTCGCACGGCTGTCCTCTAATCCTACAACAACTGATTGATGTCATTATCCCCATGTAAAAATGATCCTGTATCTCAGCGCTCGGAGAGCGCCTCCGCTGAGACCCGTAAAATATACGTATACGTATTATGTAGGAGCGGGGCACAGGGCACTTTTTTTTCTCTCAGTCTCCGCAGGCTCCGCGCGCGGCAATTGCTAGCGCCGAGAGATCGAGACGGAGAACGTATCGATCTTACTCTTCAACGTGTATGTGTACGGCGCGCACGTATGAACGAGCGGCACGCCGGCAGCGAGCAATAAAACCCTATCTTGCGGGTTCTCTCGCGTGCTAAATACTTTCGTTTTTCTTCACCAACGATGTACTTGGCCGCGCCGTTATTCCACAGGTGTTTGGCACTTCCGTAAGCGATAAAAGCCCCGACCGCGGCGCCCGACTTCCTGCTTTTTTCTCCGCCCGATCTTTTTGCTCTGCTCAGTCGACATCTCGCACCGGAAGCTCTCTCTTTATCGCGTCGCATCGATTCGGAGACGATCGGGACGTAGCGGACAATCCCGTGTTTCGACATATCCGCAAATACCGGAAATTCGCCGGACATGACCGGATGTAATGTTACACTGTCCCTGCACGTTACATCCATGACGATGTATCGGCAGCGAATCGGACGTAACGCGGATGCCAGCCTATGACGGATCGCAGATGGTCGATGGGCACGGCCCATAAAACTTATTATCCACCTTTTACAGCCCGGTGGTAAATTTAAAGTGGTTTTAAAAAATTCGACGGCGAATGGCCTGAGCGATCGCAAAAGGGATCTCTTTTTTTTTGTGAAATTTACGTCCGCTCGAAAATTCAGCAAGACGATTTTCATAGCGAAGATTCACGCGTTTGTCTAGGATAAAAATATTTGTTTCATCGATCCTGTAATCCTCTAATGTTCTACATACTTTTTTGGACGTTTTTTATTCCGGCTTGTAATAATAACATTAGGGCCATTTATTCAAGCTTCTTATCTATTAGTAAAATATTCTTATTGTTGCAAATGAAAATTCTTACCGTTTTAATAATAAACAAATAACCAAATTATCGCAAGATCGCTGGAAAATATTGTGATCGGACTTTTATTCCAGTGGAAATAATCCAATCATAACTTAACAGGTGGAGGGTCGAAATTCAGCGTTAAATGCGAAAAATAAGTCCCGAGTAAGAAATAAATGCGATATATTTTCGAGACAGCCGCGGGATATATTTACGAAAACAGCGCAAAAGAGCATAAGGGGAACACGCGTGGCTACACGAGGCCTTATTATTCCGGGGCTCTCGGAAGTTCCGCGATGGTGTCCCCGGGTGCGGGAGAGTTGCGTTCGAAAAAGAGGGACGCCCAGTCCAATCTGTATGCTTCTCTATCGATGCTTTGTACGCCGGCAGTGTGGAGGTGGACATACAGATACACGGGCGCCGTCGCGAGGGGCAGGGGTCTACGAATCGATAAAAACGCATCCCAGGCAGGCGCCAGCCAGAAGAGGACCGCGCGGATGGAAAAATGCGAGCGGGGTTAATGCGCTGATCATGTCATATCGAGGTGCTGGCTAAACAAATACCTGCCCGCGCGGACGAAAATGTACGACTGTGTCGTAGCCGCCGCTGTTCGATTCTCCTGCAATCGCGCCGACAGCTCGTACCTTCCGAAAGCTTTATGCATCCCATCGTATATACCAGTCACTCGCCCCTTTTCGCGAGACGCGCTTTGTCGCGATGTTTTAGGACTTTTTTAAGCCGCCGGAGATGGACGCGGTTTATCGCGAGAAATTCAACAAGTTGACTGACCAATCTGACAACGGGATGCCAAATGTCCTAATTATTTTCCCCCGGTATCGATGGCGTGTTGTTTTTTTTTTTTCGAAATGCGTTTTTCGGGCATCGTACTTAATTCCAAGCTAAACGCCGTCTGAGATCATTATCCCGAGATGAGATTTCACGATATCGAAGTACATTGTATATTACATTAATTTTATTAAATTAAATTTTGTAAATTTATTATATAAATATTTTAACATTAGAACTTCTTAGAAGAAGCGTGTTAATTACACACGAGCGTACATGTAATTAAAAAATGATTACCAAGTAGATAATTAATTTGGTAAACTCATGCATATCGATCCGGATCAAATCGCGTTGCGAAACGGTGCTCCAGTGAAGGGCTAACCCCCTTTCTTTCCGCACGCAGATTCCGCGAGGGCTCTTTTCGTATAATAATATTTCCAATTCGATCTGAGGTTCTCCCTGTCACCCTCCCCCTCGGCACCCTGGCATGCAACACCCCCTCGATATATGCACCCGGCGGTGCCGGCGCTCGCACTCAACCGCGCGCCCTCTCACCACCGTCTCGCGTGCATCCCCACCCCCAAAGCCGGGGGGTGGCACGTCGCTCACTACGTCATCTGTCCCCTCGACCAATCGACGGGCGGCGCGCATTTTTTCCCCGCGTTGAAAAAAAAAGAGGAAAGGGCGAAAGAGATAGAGAAGCGCAAGAGAGCGCACGAAGAGGACGGGAAGAGAACCGGAGGATGCGTGTAGGAAAGAGACGCCAACGGCGAAGGGCAGGCCGCGAGGGGAGAAGGAAAAGAGAGAGCGGTTCGGCATTACCCCCGAAGCCCGTTGCGGACCAATCGCCATACGTAAAGAGGCATTTTTTATGGGCGCCGCTCGGTCGGCCGGTTTGTGTGATAAAAATTGACCTAAGTCCTCTTCTTTTTTTTTTCAAAAGAGCGCGCGAGCGAGGGAGAGGGAGCCAGTGACAGCGAGAAAGAGCGAGAAACGCAGAGTGCACGAGACGGAACGAGGAGAGAGCGGCGAAGAGAAAGAGAGAAAGGGAGAGGGACAGCTCGCGCTGCGCGCAGCGGCTATAACTGCCTAACATTAAAAAAGATGGGCTGTGTACGGGGTGGCGGTGGCTGGACGGACGGACGCGCGAGAGAGCAGGACAGGAAGGGGTTGGAGGACGTGGCGGAGAAGGCGGCGGTGCTGAGAGAGGCCGGAGGCCGGAGGGCGGCGGGGCAGCGGGTCGTCGGGTTGCGAACGACGAGCATGGAGAGATACAACCGCGTTGCACGTATGTGTCGCTCGAGGGGGTGAGAAACGCTATGAGGACGCGAGCGGGGTGGCGCGGGGGCGCTCGGGGATGGATCAGAGGTTTGGGCAGCTCTCACGTGCGGATGGAGGGGGCGCAAAATAATGCGCATAAAATGTAGCGTATTTATCATGGAGATAAAATGATGTGCTCGACTTTCAGGCGACCGACGCTGTTGGCATGCGGGTACAGTCCGTCGCGAAAATAGACGGTTTAACCAAACGTAACTCTTCGGGAATTGGAAAGCGCTTCCAAGAGGGTAAGAGTATCGTACGATCAGCGTCTTCTTCTAATTGTTTCTGCTTAATAAAAATAAGAATACAACTGAGATTTTTTTAATAAAAAAAAATTCCTAGATTTCTTTAATTGAAAACTGGGACATATTTTAAGAAAAATCTAAATGACAAAATTTACATTTTTGTAAAAATTGCATTATAAATTTTATTTGTCATAATTTTTATTACAAGTAAAAATTATAATGTTTGAGATACAACATCTTTATTTCAAAAGGGAGAATATAATTTCAAGACAAGGAGATGCATAATATAAAGTTATACAATAATTATAAAAATTTTTTTTTATGATAATAAGATGACATTAGATGTATCAAAAAATTTAAGTAAACTAAATACTTACTAATACTCAAATTGTATAATGACTAAATAGTTATGGCGAAAAAATGCTGTATGATCCTGTTACTGAGACATCAAAGATGCTAAAGAATTGCGCTTCTGCAACAAAGTCGTCGAGAGAACATCAAATAATAATTCGCAGAAAGGTAGCAACTGGCCGGATGAAATTCATTGATGATAAAGTGCATTATAAACTCCGGAACACGAGCCGATAATATTCCATTCGCGGTATTCAAAATTCATTGGCGTTACTACCGGGGCGATATCGCAGAAAAAAAAATAATATTTTCACCTTCCATCCGACGGAAACCCCGAAAGGATTTTCAAATTACATTTGCTGCGAGGCTTCGATAATATTCGCCCGCTTTAGGACTGCGTAATTACGCGAACACCCCCTCGGGAAGACCCTTCATGGATCGAGTCGTACATCGAATCAGCGCGCCGTCACTCGTAAATTCGTTCGGACGAAGATTCCGTTTCGGAGAGTAACCCTAAAATATCCTGACCCCCAAATATGGGTGACGCAAGTGAGGAAGTGGCAGGTCGTGGCGGAACGCGAACGATCAAGAAGGCGGCCAACAGCGGCTGCTTGATCCGTACGCAAGCGGTAAATGGATCGCAAATTGCCAATAAAATTATGAAATCGCATCGAAAGGAAATTGGCATGAATGCCGTACGAATCTTTCAATTTTGGGATCCCTACCCATCGCACCCCTACCCTATATATACTTCGTCCGATATATTAGGAGCACCACCGTCTTCTTCTATCCATATCCGTTCAACTCATCTAGGGTTGATTAAATATAAGCAATATGATTATATTACAAATCATTTAAATTATATGTACAAATGGAATTTTATTCAAATAATAATTAATATTCAAATCAGATCCCATTCTGGGAAACATTTGAATATTCTGTCTCGTTCGAGCTAAACTCGGTTCGTCATTGTAGTAAATATATGCGCGTGTTCATATGGAGTCTCAATGTAATTCTGTTCAGATATAATTCAAATATAATTCATAAATAACTAATATAGATCTAATATTAGAACCGAATTTGCAGTAAAATTGACCCAAATTAAACGTCATGCATGTGTATATATATATATATATATATATATATATATATGTATATCGCGCGCAATTTCTATTCAGCGTAATGAAACGATCGACGTCGCTGCTTCTTACGGTCGCCGAACACGAGAGAGCCACACACAACGGCCATCCTCTCCAACCCTATACACCATAGAAAGGACCTCATCAATTTCCCGTTTCCATGCGAAGGGACAAAAAATAAACTTAATATGATCCCGACTATATGAAGATGCGCCAGAGCGACGCAGCATCCTCCGTCCTTTGTTTTAAGCGAGGGTCGTTTGTGGTTCTCTCAGTGTGTGTCTGAACGGTGCCATGCACGCGCGCGCGCGCGCATGTACATGTGCACAAATACATGCATGCACATACTCACACACATATAGGATTGGGGTAGCAGTCCCGTGTGTCCACCCTTCGTAATTCTATCAGAAGCCAATCACGTCCGGCAGAGGGTGGCCCTATCTGTGCATGCGGAAAATCGCCGAGGCGGAAATGCCGATTCTTAAGCCCGGCGTCTTATGAAAATATTGTTTCGTTCATGCGCGAAAATCCCGAGACGACGGGTTTCTTTGACTTCGGATGCGCGGGACTCGCGGAGACTCGAGTGCTCTCCTGTTCGACGTTTCTCGGAAGTTTACAGTCCAATTTAGACCAAAGACAATATTATTCGGAGCGAGCAAAGATCATTATATAGGTACGTAGGACTTGTTGTGATGAAATAATTTTAGTATCGCTCAATCTCTTCGTCATGGTTTTGGTAGCGAAATAACGTGTTTATTAAACATCATATCGTATTATCCTAGTGTAACATGTTAATCATCACTGTTACGTCGTCAATGACTGCAACAGTTGCCACAAATTAAATTTTACAGTGAGCTTAAACCAAACCAAGTCGAAGTTACGCTCGACGCAAGTATGCCCTGATGTGTTCGTGAGAAAATTCGTCGGGTGCGTTACGCCGCGAACAAGTGAGAAAAAGTAGCTTAGCCGGCTTTAAATTCACGGTATCTTTCGCCGACGAGAAAGGTCCACTTACAAAACAACGTCCCGTAAATCCGGCCCGTAGTTGCATTATCTTTCGCGGAAAAGGAGGCAAACATTGCACGCGTCGGCGAAAGCTTTTCATTTCCGTAATATTTTAAAGTTATCGTGTCCGCCCGGGCAAATTTATGCCCCAATAAAGTTTTTCGACCTTTTTGTACAATGGCAACAGCATGAATACGGGAGGAACGGCCAGCTAGCTAGCTAACAGATAAATGATTCGCGCGAATTACGTTAACGATTCTTGCCGGTTGTTTCAGAAGCATTTCGGACGGCGCGGCGTGGCGACAGGCGCCGCTTTAAACACGTCTCCTCGATCTTTAAGTGACGTATTGGACATATCAGGTAAACTGAAATAGAACTTTTAGTTAGCTTTGTACACTATCCTCGAATAGATTGCTCGGATATATTCCGAATATTTATACAGGGTATCGTAATCTATCAAATCATTTTCCGTGTACCAATTTCTCCCATCGTTTCGACAAATTTGAAGTCGATCTATGAATAGTGAAAATCGAAATTTCCATTGTATATTTATATAATGTACATAACACATCGCATGTACGTATATGTATACAGATAATAGAATATATTCGACTATTCTTGATTTGGAAAATTATTTGCGTTTAAAAATGCAATGCCTTTGTATCCATAATGCCTCAACGACGTATCGAAGAATCATCTGATTTTGTCGACTTTAATTCGGAATTGTGTCACGTACTCGCACTTTGTCATATCCGGCCTGCGTGGATCCATTTAATCGTATAAATTTTCATGCCACCAATATCCAATTCGTTCGTAGAATCAAGAAATTATAACACTCGCGAATCGATCGCACGTCCGATTTATCGAAATCGAAACTCCTCAAGGCGCTAATCTGTATCCCACTACTCGATCGGCGATCGACGGTATCGGCAAACGAAAATATGGAATACACGGTATTTTCGTGAACATTCGATTAATACAATAATTAGTCATCGATAAAACGATCGCGTTTATTGCGAGGTTTATAGGCGATCCAGAGTGCCGTTTAGAAATTCAAGTGCGTCCCCCTTTCCACCACCGAGCGTACTCGAGCACAGCGAAAATCGCGAAATCTGGGAACAAAAGTACGTTCTGGTAAGAAGAGGGTATAATATGGATCTCCATTTGAAATAAGCTTTCCCTCCCCTCCCCCTCTCCTTCTTACCAGAACGTACTTTTGTTCCCAGATTTCGCGATTTTCGCTGTGCTCGAGTACG
>VBVQ01004036.1:5133-16278 GCA_011636635.1 Tetramorium simillimum
GCTGCCAATGAATTTATACCACGATCACCTCTCGCTTCTTCACCAAACGTTTCTTCAAGTGAGTTCCCGGGCCGCAAAACTGATAGCCGGGGATGTGTAGTTCGAAGGGAAGCGCGTTTATCGCACGATTGAGCAGACTGCTGCCAACTTTTATGCTAGGCGTCGTCGTCGCTGACATTCGTGACAATCCTTGATCAGCGGCGGCGGACCGTCGATGTACGTCTGCATAGACGGTATATTATAATCAGAGCTCGGGACTTTGTTCCCGTTTCCCCCACTCTACGCGCGGCCCCACTCCTGCTAGCGGCCGAGCGCCGCAAGATGCAGTACCCTATAGGCGCACCGCGCTCTTTTTGCGGCGCTCGGCCGCTAGCAGGCGCGTAGAGTGGAGGAAACAGGAACCAAGTCCCGAGCTCTGATTATAATGCTCCAGGCAATAACGGTACTGCTGAACTTCCGGATCTGCTCTAATATGATCGGAAAGTTTCTCCCACACATAATCTATATGCATGTAAAACTGTCGTAACAGAACGATCTTCGGTATACACTTCAACTGCTGGTTAAATTGTATATATCACGGTCATCCGACAAAAGCAGAAACATTTCTGATCGATTCGCGGTTCTGCGCGAGTATAAATAGGCGCGTCCGTTCTACTTGAAAGAGAAATGAAATTCGTGCGACAGCCTGTGACGATACGTGTCACAAACTGTGACAACAAGTTGCAGAGAATGGGGGTAGAGGAGTGGAGGTGCGAAAACACGGCGCGATGTTGCCGACTACTGTACGCGCGATCATCTGCGACCCCTCGAATTGCGGCAGACAAATGTATTGATAAGTTTGCTTGAAAGTCCGCACGGTGTGCGTTTCGAGAACGTGTACGTGTACTCGAAGTCGCTGCAGCAACCAAAGTATCGATATCTGGAAGAGCTACTGACATCGATCGACGAAATCGACTATTTTACGTTCTCCAATAACAGTGATGTTATCCCACCGAGCGAGGCGCTTTCAAACTCGATTTTTGTTTTCGACGACGTCGCGTGCGAAAAGCAAGATACTGTGAGAGAGTATTTTTCAATGGGTCGACACTCGAACGTCGACTGCTTCTATCTCTGTCAGACGTACGCGAGAATACCTAAACATCTGATACGCGATAACGCCAACCTGCTGATCCTGTTCAAACAGGATGGGACCAACTTGAAACATGTTTACAATGATCATGTGAATACCGACATGTCGTACGAGGATTTCTGCACGTTGTGTCGCAACTGTTGGCAGCACGAGTGCGGATTCGTAGACAAGGACAATGCTCTTACAAATGGACGATATCGAAAAGGATTTAACACATTCGCGATATCGTAAAACAATCAGTCTTCGTCGATACCTCGTCAAGGTGAAACATGGTTGGGAGCAACGATACTCATAAGCGCGAGAAGATCGTGCGGGAGATTGAGAAGACGAGCGAATCGATCCGCAAGAAACATCACGCCTTGAAGACCGGTAGGATCGAGCTGATATCGCGGTAAAAACACGCTTCAAACTAATTATCGAACCGCTGCAAAAGATGGTTGAAAAATCTGACACGCGCGCGCGATAAAGGAAGAACCGCGTGACGACGTAAAAGACGGAACATTACTTGCTCGGAAGCGCGAGGACGAGATATCGAGTAAGACAAAGAGGAAACAACCGTCGAGTCACGTCGCATCGACACCGTATAAATCTCTTCGACTTGAGAGTTCGCTGGACGTATCATCGATAGAGTCAGATGTGACGGTAACACCGAATAAAGCTTATCAATTTGAGGAGCCGCTGGACGTATCGCCAAACGCGACTGTAACAACTGTACAACTGCCCGAGAATGTTTTCGAGACTATAGACGACACGCTCAGAACGTCCGTTTGAAAGCATTTAGAAACAACGGAGGGTCGAGATGCGTTGCTCGATAACCTGGGCCCACAGAGTCGAAAGTACATCGAAGCCGTTCTGAGCGGTGATGGAAAGAGCGGTTTAGATCATGTATACGGTGTTCGTCTGAGCAGCGATGGAATGATGGTAAACGTATTGGCGTGGACAAGAATGATAACGTAATTATTGATGGTATACGATTCATCGGTACACCCGCTCTTTACGAGTTGATCTTCATGAAATCTCCTGCTGGCGGAGTCTATACGAATGATGATTTGCAACAGTACAAAAATGTACTGCAGTTGCCGAGGGTGCATAGGCTCAATTACGATTCGAATGGCCGAATAAAGGGTAACAAAGATGTTCAGTAAACTTATACGCTCTGATTAACTTCTAACGCCCGCTGTGAGGATAGTGGGAAGGGAAAAGTGGTTTAGAGGATTTTTGACTTTTAATGTATGCTTAGAGAGAGATGTTCCAACTTTGAACCTTTTGTGCGCCCTGAAAAGAGCGGATTTTTGCGTCCGGAAAGGGAAGAATCACAGGTGGTTCAGGCGTAGACTTGACGGTGGAGACTCAGTTCCAAAGAGTTCAAGAAAGAGTCTTCGCTGGATAGAGCTTAACCTTGGCTTCCTGCTCCCAGGTGTTCGGGGACGTCCTTTCGGTGTGACGATAGGGGAAGATTCAGGAATTTGATTTTTCAGCTCGATGTTCTTCGGAGAATACTGCTCGATGTTCTTCGGAGAATACTGCTCGATGTTCTTCGGAGAATACTGCGTCGAGGAATCTCGGAGGGAGAACGGGCTACGTGGGGCTCCCTTAAGGCGAAGATAATACCGCCAAGGCGTGAAAAGTGGCGGATCGTCGACAGGAATGAGCTTCCACGTATAAAAGCTGATTCCTGGATCCATTTGTGGTAACAAATCCTCCCGGGTACCAGGACGCTGATTGTTGTTGTAATCAGTCGCGGACTTCGCTGGCTCTTGTCGTCTGCGAGGAGGAAGAACGACCCTCGTCGCTCTAGGCTTGGTCTTCTGTCGGCGCGGTACTTTGCTGCCGTTGGAGAAAGGCCCGTTGAATAGGGCTCGCTTCCTTGATTTTCAAAAAGAGAAAATCCTGGAACGATGAGTTCCGATGGTAGGCCCGCTGGGCTCGCTCTTCCTGAAAGCCTCGTAGGCTCACGATAAGAAGGCCCGAGGCGCGCTTCGGTTAGAGGCCCATAGATGAGCTCTCTCCCATACAGCTGCCGAACTGATTTGATCACACAAGGAGGCCCGATGAGAAGAAAAAAGGGATCGCTCCTTATGTGCGGCGAAAAAAGGTAAAAAGGCGTATTACTGCTCATTTTTATATTTCGGCGGTGTTGAATTTTACTTTCGAGTTAATCTTCGTGTTGTTCGCCGCCTATTGGAGACGCCTCGTACTATGCTCCTTATGTTTCAGCGGTGTCGTCTTTTGAGTTCGAGTTACGTCTAGCGTTGGTGGCCGCCCAGCGGCGGCGCTTCGTACTATGGTTCATGGAGCGCAGGAGCGCGCGCCTGATGTTGCGGTGTGTCCGTTTACGACGCCTGGGCTGTTTGTTAATGAAAGGGAAGCTGGATTCTTTCGAATCTCGACGGCATCGACTTATTGTCCGTCGTTATGAGAGAATGTGAAAGCTCGCATCCTCGTCGTCGAGTGGAGTTATGGCTCTCTGTCTTTTTGGAGGTATAACAGGCCGACCGATTTCACGTGGTCGCCGTCTCCAGGGGATACGAGGTGTCGCATCCGAGTAAAAGGAGTGGACGGCTGTTGTATAACCGTTACCGCTGAGAGACAGTGGTCTCTTTCCTTTTTGAATGACGAGTTGACCGATTTCACATGATCGCCGTCCCTGCGGGATACGTGATGCACGCATCCCTCCTTTTGAAAAACGACGAAATAAGAGTATATTCGTCGTCGGCGGGAGGCTAAAGCTCCCTCTTGTAAACGTGACGGGCCGACCGATTTTCATGTGGTCGCCGCCGTATTTAATTTCCAAACAAATGGATACAAGTACAAAGATATAATCACGCCGTTACTATCGATCGACCCCAAATTTGGACAAGGATTACCTCGCGATATAACATTGAACGACAATGTGATCGATTACGTGCACTGGGACGATCCCAACAAGCTGGTGGATCATCTACGGTTGCTCGACGCTTCACGGTGAGCCGGTCATAACGCTCACGACAACGAGATGCTGTTCATCATCGAGAAAATTCGCGAGGCTGGTATCATTTTAAATTAACCAGAGTATCAATATGTGTCAGTCGAATGACGTCGCTCGCAAAGTGCCTATCAATAAATTTGGACTGTTTGAACGGAGAAATGATTCGATCGACGGCGGACTGGTGAGAAGTTACGTGCGCCATAACGCTCTGTGCCATGTCGGTGCAGAGTTTGATGCAAAGTCGCGCAAGGTTCGTCGCGTAGCGCAACCGGAGGCTGACGATGACGGGGCAAACAAACTATAGGTGCAACAATGCGTTAAAATTTTGAGTGATCAATTTATCGAGAGACTGACCGCGTTCGAGAAGGACGTGCACGCGTTACGCAGTGCGATAAGCAACATCGAGTCGAAAAAAAGAAGCCGACGATCAACCATGAAATCCAAAAATGAAGTCAGCTCGGAGAGGCGACGACTCGTCGAGGAACTGCACGCTCCGGCGAGAAAAAATTTTCCACGAAGACGTGTCATAGTTCGAGGATACGACGACCTGTGGCAAGCAGATATCGTCGAGATGCAGCCGTACTCACGTTTCAACAGAGGCTACCGCTACTTACTCACCGTCATCGATGTGTTGAGTAAATACGCGTGGGCCGTGCCGCTCAAGAGCAAAGGCGGAAGCGAAACGGCTAAAGCTATCGCTGAAATAATTCGAAAGAGATGTCCGAAAAATTAACAGACTGACAATGGAAAGGAGTTTTACAACGCCAACGTGCAACGACTCGTAAAGAAACACGACATAAATCATTATTCCACGTATTCGGTGTTGAAGGCATCGGTCGTCGAGCGATTCAATCGCACGCTCAAGAACGATATGTGGAAGATGTTTACGCTCAATGGAAACTACAAATGGGTTGAGGCGCTCCCACGTCTCGTATCAGATTACAACTCACGAAAGCGTCGAACGATCGGCATGCGACCCGCCGACGTTACGCCCGCGATCGCCGAAAGACTCTTGGCTACGATGTACAGCACGATAAAGATTGCAGGGCCGGCAAAGTTCAAAGTAGACGATTCAGTGCGCATGAGCAAATACAAGACCGTCTTCGAGAAAGGTTACACACCAAATTGGACCACCGAGGTTTTTAAAATCGCAAAAGTGCAGCGTACTAATCCCATAACGTATCTGCTCGAGGTTTATCGCGGAAAATCTATCACTGGAGCGTTCTACGAACACGAGTTGCATCGCGCCGCCAATCCCGACGTGTATTTCGTGGAAAAGGTACTGCACAAAAGAAGTGACAAGGTTTACGTGAAATGGCTGGGATTCGATGGATCGTACAATTCATGGATACACAAGGACAATGTGGTTTAATTTTCACACAAAGTTTATTCATTTCAAACATGTATAAAAAAAATGAAAAAATGAATACACACACTATAAAACACACACACACACACACGCACACGCACACGCACACGCACACACGCACACACACATTATAAAAAAGATGAGTACATTATAAGATACAATATGAAATATATGAGATATGCATAAACAAAAAACAATCTTTTATTAATATACTTTTTCCATTAATACATAATATAATATTACATTTATAGAGGTATTTTATAATGCCCCCACGGTAACGTCTCGGTCGAATCCGGTACGATATACCGTTTATCGTCATACGGACTCAGAGCGATTTTCTTTTCGGACACTGTATACACCTCGTGCTTTGATCTAATACAAGTTTGTTGTCGCGTCATTTCAATCTCTTCCTTGAGACACCGCGTGTAATTATCGAACGTTATCGTTCGCGCAACAACGTTACTCTTGACACCTTTCGCCTTCTTCGTATCCTTTTTACCGTCTGTCCTCAACGCGTACATCTTCGCTCTGAGCCCGGCGAATTCCGTCATTATCGCGTCGTTGTTCTCATCCTTCATTAAACCCGGCACTTTTTTATTAGCGAGCGGAATACCGTATACATTATCAGTAGGATAATCGCTAGTATCAAATCTATGAATATCGCGTTTCATCGTTTCATACACATCCTCGCACTCGATGTGGTATATGAGACTGTTTGTGTCGATGTACATAATCTTACATCTGTCACGATATAAAGGTAGCATGTACTCGTGGTGAAATTCATACAAGCAAATCTTTGATATGTCGAGAATATACATACCTACGTATATCGGTTTGTCAAATTTCACCTCGAGTTTTCGAAATTCGATCGCGATTAAATTTTAAAAGATACTTCGGCTGTGGAAATTCGGTATTGCGATTAACGCCTCCGCGCCGTATCCTTTCCATACAGTTATTAATCTTATATCTACGTGATTACGCACGTTCTTCATAGTTTTACCGAAAACAGCATTGTTCATTAATTTGTATAAATTTTTCTCAAAATCATTTTTGGCGTCTGTTCTGAATTTCGTATTCAATTCATTATATCAATATAATCGCGGAGCCATGGAGGTTGCACGAATTGTAATACGCGATGTATCTTTGTGACGCGAAGCCCGTGACGTGTGCACTGCTGCTGGTTACGGTAGTGGATGACGTAACACTTCTTGTCTAATAGGGTCGCCAGAAGTTTAGCCTGCCGCTTTCCGGGCGGCTTATCGCGCGTTGGGCAGAACGGTAGGTCAGTGTGCCAGTCGTGTATACTTTGCGGATACTCGAGATCGACCTCGAGAATGTAACCCGTGGGCGAGTCCGAAGCGATCGCGTTAAAGTCAAAATTCGTTGCATCGTCGATTCATCGAAATTTGGCGTATGACAACGGTTGACACATTGCCCATCCGTATAGATTATTTACATCGAAATACATCAAGAGGAAGCTTTCGATGGATCGTACGACTGCATATACTTGTTGTTGGCCTGCGCGTATCTGCCAGAACGCTGACTCAGGCCGCCGCGTATACCACGCTCGATAAACATGACTATATCGATATCAGTAAGCAGTTCAAATTTTATACGCGTATGCTTAAGCATGGCGTCCCACGTAAACCCAGGTAGAGTACAATAATACGCGGGATCGAGACCGTAACTCTCGATACATTTGTCGCGGAAATTTTCAAAAATGTCGGCCAACAGCAAAACATCCGTTTTCAAGTATAGATCGCTGTACTCGCCCAAGGTTCGAATAGAGAACCGCCGCCAGACGTTAGCGGCGTGCGCGTAATCGCTCTCGCTGACAGTGTCACCGGTCAAGGAACTGTAGAACGATTCTCGCGGCGGTAAGCATGTGTCATTCAATTTTTCAACGTAATCAACATATTCATATGGAAAGACACCTTTTCGCGTCAATAAATCAAAATCTTTGACCGATAATTTTGAAAAATTTGAATGTAAAATTCTCATCTTATCCATGCTGAGAAGAGATGCAAGTTTGTCGAGACTACCACTTAAAAATTCATACGAATCGATGCATCGTTATTTCATACAACTTCGCGAATCTGATTTTTTTTCAGCGGTGTCATCGACATATTCAGTGAAGGAAATATATTTTTCTTTAGTTATTGGCAATAATTCTACACGTCCATCGTACTCTGAGGCTATTTCTTTGATAATGAAATGTGAATCGTAGCCTGATAAATTGTGAAAAACGATCGGAATGCAGTACGGATTTTTATAATTTAGATTACAGTTTGAGTGCGCGGGGCCTCTGTAACACCCTGTTAAATGACAATGATCGCGTACTCTTTCGTCATCCGATGCGAACGGTTCTTCGCATATATGGCAATGCGTAGCGCTATGGTATGCCTCACACTGTTTCTTCGACAAATTTTCCATGGGAACATTAGTGAATATTATTCTTTTTACGCGGTGCGATAGCGCTTTGAGTTGTTCGGCGAACCACGCTACGCAATCTTTATCGCGACGAGATTGGTACATGGACAATGAGTCATCGTACGAGCAATGCACGTAATACGCTACGTTGAATACCTCGTGAAGCTGGTACGCGTATGTAGACGTTGTCGGGTCGTTGTCCATCTTCTTAAGAGTACACTCCAAGTCGGCGTACACGACAAACGGCACCCGTTCCTTCCTTACGTAATTTTTGAAACTTAGTCACTTGTCGTCCTCGCTGGGCAGCCGGATGACGCAGTCATTCATCTCTCCGCAGTCCATAATGTGAACTTCCAATTTCTCGCTCGAATGGAAGTAATGCAGGCATCTAGAAAAAAACACGCACAATTTTAAGACAATCATTCATAAACATAAATTATTATATAATTAAAAAATAATTTAAAAAATTATACATACCGATCGCAAATTCTTTCCTTTCTTTTATTTCTTTCCTTTGCACTTGCTCACTTGTGAGTTCACGAGGCGGGATAGATTTTTAATCCACGCGAAATGACCAACGTCGTTGTCTTTCTGCATGTACAACAAGTCGACGTGCTTCTCCCTCTTCCGAGCTGTAAGCTGTATCGACAGGATTTCCTCATTCTCATAGCAATATACGTTGATTGAGATATCGTTCAAACTTTCTCACTTGACCCAATTTCATAGGAAATACAATGCCTTGAGTACGATGATTTTGTTTCTGTATGTCTGTATCTTTCGACCGGATGCAGAGCGGCCACCACCGACCACGCGAAATATGCATTGTCATTAGACCGCACGTTAAATATCGCTCCCTTAAATTTTAACTCGGTAACTCTACGTAACATTCCGCGTGCAGTGGATTGTACTTGTTTACGTTAATTGTCAAGTTAAGTATACGCGACAACGCCCACTGTCACGTTCCTGAAATTCCTCGAGGGACGCAAGGGTAGGCTCGATGACGCGCTGCTCGTACCACTCGTACAAATCTGACGTATGAAAAAGTTCACAGTTTCGCGTATTGATACTTTTATTAGCGCGTTTTTCACCGGTCACAAATTCACCGTTGAAGACAGTGTTTACTTTTACGTTGTTGCGTATTTGTAGAACTTCTTGCACTCGCGCGAGTACTACATCACCGGCGTCTTTTAAAAATTGTCGCGGCTCGATGTAGCCTGTGTTAATCACCACACCAGTCAAAACACGATTTTCGAATGTGGTTTCGATCTCTTTCCAAACAAGTCTTTCCGCACTGCTGCTAGCCTTAACACCGCCGAAATGTATAAATTGTCTCTCCAATTGTTTTTTCACACTCTCGAGTCGCGCGATGCTCGCCACCAAAGATTGTCTTTGTCCGATCGAGAACCGCGGACGCTTGACTCGGCTGTGTTCCTCGAGTCGTTCCAAGCACTCGTCGCATCGCTGCACACACGTAAAATATTCACCCAAATTGGTGACTCATCTGGATCCCTCCAGCAGATCACGTACACTTTGCTCCATGTCTTTTATTATATCGCATCACACATGTCTTAAACACTTGCATGTGGTTCGTCCGCACGATTTGCAATAATGATCATTGTCTTGAACGTAATAATGATCGACGATAATCGGTCACGTGCTTTCGAACAGCGTACATTTCTCCAATATGTAAATCCGCCAATTCGACCATACACGAGGCACTGCCCGTCGAGTAATAAAAATTTATGGCACAAAATTTTGTACGTCTATTCAGCGCGTTTATTCGCGATGCAGGCACTATTTTCTCAAATGTGTCTATATTATTCTCAGTATCACTAACGTAATCACTCGGTAATTCTTCAGCCATTATACATTGTCCATGTATTCGAATCTGTCATTGCAAGCATAGTCAATGCACCTACTGCAATCTTGAACGCTTCGAGACCGATTTTATATTACATTTTGTTTCTCTCTAACTAGTATTATTTTCAATTCTTTGATACTGTCGACGTTGAAGAAATAAATATTTTTATCACCGATAGCTGCCGGACGTTTTGTCGGCGGTCGCTTGGATCATCTTTCAGCCTGTCGGACATTTAGTCGGTTGGATCAGATTCGCTGCCAAATTTGTTTAGCTGAAGATTGCTATTGAAATTTCTTAGAAATGGGTGACGGAAGCATCGTGTATCTAAATATTTCGTAGGATATCATTTTATAATCGCGCGTGCAAAGTGCTGAAAGGCGAGGAGGGGATATCCGTACTTAAACGAGATCTGACATATAAATTGTATCAGTCACTCTCCATCATTATAAGCACTAGCAAGATGAATTTCTACGTTGAAAATGAAGCATGCGAGAAACAGCGTAACGAGTAAGTATTAATTAATTAATTAATTAATTAATTAATTAATCTTTTATATATTTCATACTTAATTACATTTTTTTTATAGTTATTTGTATTTTTTCTAGTTTTCAGAAACCTCGTCGTACGCCTCGTATCCTGAGACGGAGATTTGCGTTGACGGCGACAGGCTACAAATATTTGGATATTGGAATCAACGTGGAACTGGTGTCTCATGTGGAAATTATTCTTGGCGATAACCGAGGAAATCGAATAATATTGCCCCATGCAACGTGGATAGCGTTCATCGAGAGACGCGAGGCTGTGAAGCGATTTCTACCGTCGAGTATCGCTTCATCGCTATCAATTCGCGAGTTAGTTCTTGAACGTGTTAAGATGTATGATGCAGATATGGTAAAATTAAAATTACACGATACCTGCATGTACATGCAAGCACAAATATTATTGTTTCTATTCGAAATCGCAACTTGTATAGATCACGTATATTTCGGGCTATGTCAGAATACGCAAGACGTTAGTGAAAAATATAAGAATTTTGTAGATACTATAAAATCCAATTGTGTTACCAATAAGTGTGATGCGGCTAAGCTCTTACATAAAATTTCAGATTAGACTGTGCTTATTGATTGCGAATTATTAGCTTTTACGATGGATAATATTTTATACGATGCGTTAACATAATGTATCTATATTACGAAAAATATATATTGTTGCGCGTGCCGCCCGATATGTTCCTCGGCCGCGCGAGTCAGCTGGCGGTCCGATCGATTTCATCGATCGGACGCATCGAGCCGTTGTCAAGGGAAACAACAGCTGTCAGATTTGTGCCTGTCTCTGTCTGGCGAAGGCCTGTCGCTCGTACCCGCAATACTGAAGTTATACTGTAGAGT
>VBVQ01004037.1:0-16263 GCA_011636635.1 Tetramorium simillimum
GCGGAGGGGAGGAGCGGCTTCCTATGCGCGCCGGCGAGAGAGGGCCGAGGAGTTATGACCGCGGGCCCGATCGGGAGCAGCGAGCCCGCAGCGAGGCGCACCGCCAGTCCGCAGAAGCGATGAACTGCAATGGGGGATCGTCCGCGGCTGGCGAGGCACGCAAGGCGCAGGCCACCGTCGACGGCCGACCGATCGTCACCTGTGAGTTCCAAAGGGTCTACCGCCGCCCCCTCCGCTCTCTCCTTCCCCGAGGTTTTGATAACGCGGTAGTCGCTGGACGGATCCTCCTCGACGCCCCCTCCCGCCCATCTGTCGATCCTCGTGACGTTCTTCGTTTCCTTCTAATGAGAGGGTCTGAGATAGTTTTTTTTAGTGTTTGGATGAAATTCCGGACGCCAAATTATGCGCGTCTTTCAGTTTTCTCGGGGTCTTCTTTTGGAGAACATATGTCATGTTGGTGTTTTTCTCGGGAACACATGCAAAGCAGTTGTTTTGGACCGTCCAGTACTTTGATTCCCTTTTTTCCTTGTTGCCAGAATGTGTTGTATGAATTTAATTTAAATTTGTATGGCAAATAAACAGTAAACTATGTAAAAGTTTCTTACGATAGAAATGAGTTATCTAATGGATGCAGAATGTTACTCTAATTCCTTTCTTCTTGTTGCCAGCGTTATATAAATTTTATCTATTGTAAAACAAACATGCAAGATGGACTTTGTAGTAGTTTTTTACAATGTAAATAAGTAATCTAATGGATGCAGAATATTATTCTATTTCCTTTGTTTTTGTTGTCATATAAATTTAATCAAAACTTATATGACAAATATACAAAGTGAACATTATAAAAGTTTCTTATAATACAAATGAGTAATCCGATATAGAATGTTACTCTGATTTCTTCTTCCTGTTGTTAGCGTCATATAAATTGAATCTAAATTTGTATAGCAAACGTGTAGAGTGGACTTTGTAGTAGTTTCTTATAATGTAAATGAGTAATCTAATGGATATAGAATATTATTGTAATTTCCTTTCTCTTTGTTGCCATATGAATTTAATCTAAATTTGTGTGGCAAACGTGCAAGATGGACTTTGTAGCAGTTTTTATAATATAAATGAGTAATCAAATATTGAGTATCGATGCAGGATACTTTGACCCATGTGAATGCGCTGCCTGATTCTTGATCGATGTAATAATTTGTACCGATAATACAGGTGCTGGAGATGAAAATTTATTTTCTACGTTGGAAAAGAATTTAGTCCAGGCTATACCTGCGGATGCCGTGGAGTGGCGCAGGTCGTTCAGCAGGCCGATTAAACAAGTCAAACTTGGGGCTACCTTCGTGCCATTTTCCAGAGATATTTTGCCCACTGACAAAGATTGGCATCTCATAAAGCAACCAATCTTTCATATTTATTGGACGGAATGTTCCGTAAGTCCATAGAGATATACTGTTTAATCTAGTTTGTTTTTTTTTATTTTATGGCACATTTGTATATATAAGATATTATTTTTTTTCGTTTATATTAGATACTACATATATTAAATAAAATTATCAATAACGTTAGTAGTATCTATTTGATTTAATATATACGTATATCTAGATGCACACATTCATGTTCTTATAATTTAGCAACAGTGAACTTTCATGTTACATATTCTTGTAGGATGTTGATACTTATAAGACTAGTATCAGAGATGATATTGATGCCTGGTTAAAAATACTGAATTTATATCATATTCAAGATTGGATGATTGTGTTGGTAGAAACATATGACGTAAAGAAGGCCAATAAACTGTTACCCAGGACTACCGTTTTAGATAAAATACGAAGTGACTTCGCCGCCAAGAATGGCGACAGGTAATTACAATATGACTTTGTGTAATATATAATATAAAAACGATATTATATCTATTATTAAATTATATCTATTATTTCTAGATGTTTTGCTGTAATAAATCCAATTAAATCTGAATCTCGTTCCGCGGAATCATGGAGAGGCCTGATAACTCGAATTCGTCATTTGATGTTAACTGCATATGACAGAACTTTATCACGCTTTGAAGATGTTATACGTGAACAGAGAGAAAGGCGGAACAATCCTAATTGGAATTTCTGCCATTATTTTCTTCTACAGGTAGTATAACGCTTGTCATAAATTCTCATCCCTACTAAACTGCCTGTTAAAATATAAAATAAAATTGTAAATGAAACATAGATCTTGAATTATCCGAGTTATCTTATATTTTTTTATTCATAATTTTTCATTTTCAATCATAACATTTTCAACTTTTCGATCAATCTCATAAAACTAGCATACATGGGATAAGAGTCGGGATTACGAACCTGAAAGTCATCGATTATATGAGACTCAACTCTTAGAGGGAGCGATGCGTCATCCCTCTGAATTCTTTAATATTAATCTTAAAAATTTTTTAAACTTATACCTTTCCTTTTATAAAATTGAATTGACCTTTTAGGAAGAACTAGCATTCGCATTGCAAATGCTAGGTTTGTACGACGAAGCATTGGTGCAGTATGATGAACTAGACGCTCTCTTTACACAGTTTGTGCTCAATTCTAACGTAGGAGGTATTGTAATTCTTCTTTAAAATTTAATTTGTATTAAAGATGCACGTTAAGTACTGGGAACGGATATTGAGATACAAAGTGAAAATCTAAATGTAGATAAATTGTTTGTAGATACTCCAGGATGGTTAAGTCTGTTTCAAACGCCTCTCAACAATTGGGGAGTTGTGAATTTAAATAACGGTACCAACCATCATTTAAGATTTCTTTTAGCTGAATGTAGGGCATCTTTATTAGATCTTAGGAGTTACTTGTTTAGTAGACAATGTGCCATGCTACTCCTGTTTAATAAACCTTGGGAGGTTTGTATGAATTCAACAATTATTGATAGATAATTAATGGCTTCGTATATAAAATTATCTAATATAAAATTTTAAAATTTCATTCATTCATTGAATATTATTTTTATACAGGTTGCACAAAGGTGCTTATCATTTGTTCACAATACATTGAGCGAACTGAGAATCTTAGAAGTACAGAAACCCGAAGGATCCGTAGAATGCTGGTCTTTCCTCTGTGCATTAGAGGTTTTACAAGCGTGTCAATTATCTACCAACAATATTGATAACAATCAACAATTGGATTTGTGCTCTTTACATACAGCTAGTTTATGGGCACTTGCAAGAGATAAGGTAAATAATTTATTTGATACTATAATTACTTTATATATTTGTTAATATCACTAAATAATTATGAAAAATGTAATTCTTGGATTGCTTCTATTTTATATCGCGTTTATATCTTTTTATATATTGCATTTTTATGTGTCTTTTTCCTTTTCAGTTAGGAAGCTTAGGAAAATTGTGCGGCCTAATGCCAGGAAGTGAACCGACTAGTGAACAGTTGCACACAGTTGTGTATCTTATAGCAGGTATAGGAGATTCAGAGCCTCAGGTAGAAGGAAAGTTAACTCCTACAGACAAGTTGAAAGAGGCACTTTCATCCAAAGAAGCGTTCAAGAAACAGTACTTGGAGCATGCAGAATTAGCCATGGGCACGTACAAACATGTCGGTCGCATTCGATCAGCGAGATTAATCGGCAAAGAATTGGCACGATTCTACAGTGAACTCGGAGAAAATCAGAAGGCAGTCGCGTTTTTATCCGACGCTTTGAAAACTTACATGGACGAAGGATGGAATCACTTGGCTGTGCAAACACAGTTGGAGCTAGCCGAGTGTTACAAACGGATGGACGACGTGGAGAAATATACTAAAGTGTGCGCGGCAGTAGCTAGCGCAAGTCTTTTGCACATAACTGTACGTAATACATATTTGGAAGAAATGTTAGGATATATGAAAATGATCTCCTCACCTCAACCATTACTCGCGGAACTCGGATGTGCTTTTACAATACTCAGTATGGAAGCTAAAGTAATGGATAAGATAGTACAAGACTGTGTAGTTAATGTCGAAATCAGTGTACAGAGTTTGTTTCCCCGGGATGTAAGATGCACTAGCGCTGCTATCTCTGTAGAAGAGATACAAAAGCCATCCATACCTAGTAAGAAAAAAGGATTAAAATCATCTGTTGAGCCTCCAGTACAATTGTAAGTATTTATAAATAAAATTATATTTTTATTTATAAGAATCTGCATGTATAATTCTTAATAGCAAAAAGAATTGCAAAAACTTGCTCATTAAATATTATTGTGTTTTCTATTTCCTATATCGTGAGTTTTTGTTCAATTTTTCTTGTTTTGTTTCAGGTTGTCAAAGTGCACATTAGAAGATATGAAACTACTTGATCTCAGTTTATTACGTTTGCAAGTATATTCTTATTTGGACTACAAGGAAGATAGGAGTCTTGGTTCTGCTAGCGTTATTAATAAAAATATAAAGCCACTCGTGAGACGTTCAGATAGTTCGAAACATAGAAAACCTTCAATTAATACAAAGGGCGATTTTAGCAAAGCGCTCTCCTGTGATGAATTCATTATGAAATCCGGTGTAAACACATTTGTCTTAACAAGGCGAGTAAATCAACCGGGTTTATACAAAGTTAGCCAGTTGTCATTGGTGATAGAAGAAAAATTAGAGTTTTTATCAACTATACTGAATCCGCGATTATGCTACGAAGTAGCAAAGACGCAGCCAATGATATCCGTGAATTGTGGCAGAGATTTACTGGCAGGTCTTATTCAAGATATTGAATTAGTTCTTTCGAGTGGAAGTACAAAGATAACCGAAGAAATGAAATTAAAATTACGCACATCACGCGGATTGACAGTGCAATCACAAAGCGTTGAAAAAGTAATGGTGAAGGAATTAGAGATACCACTGCCAACGTGCGAACCATTTCAAACCATAAGAGTGCAGTTAAAGATTTTAGCTGAATTACCACCAAAGAAGGACGCTTCATCTATGGAACATAAAGTATTTAACACTTATAATTTAATTATTCCATTTTGTGTTCGATAAATATTATAACTTGACATTTTTTTAGATGAATATACAATGTCCATGGGGTTCGGAGGAAAGCATAGCTTTACATTTTGGTCCACCATTAATGTCAAGTATGAAACTTCATACGGCAAAACAAAGAAAATTCATTCAAATTGTCGTGACTGGTTTGACAAGTCAACTTCTACAATTAACCGAACCTGAATTAATGACAATTTCGTCCATAGACATTAACTTTAAAAGTTTAAATCCTATCGCGGGTCAAAAATTAGTGATAGGTAATGGAATGAATGTTTCCTTCATGTGGGAACTCGAGATTGGAAAAGATGAGAAATCCACGATACCAATAAAGACTGACTTTCGTGTAAAATATATATCAGTAAATGATGCTGAAGAAAATAATACACATATTAACGATGATCCACTACATATACACAATCTAGAGAGAATTGAGAAAGCATGTAGTGTTTACAGATGCAACTTTGATATTACAGATTACGTGGTAAGAACAACTACTACTGTTATTAATTGACACGTTTAATACATATAATTATATGTTATATATATCTCTGAATATTTTATTTTAAATAAGAAGTTGCGAATTAATGGAAATCTGTAATAATGTAGAATTTATGTACATACACTTGTAAAACTTACACTATGTATTCTGTATATATTAGTAGTATATTATATTAACTTGTTTGTAACGATGCTTTCCAGACTTTATTCACAGTATCCTCAAAAGTCGAAACGAGTGGTGGTGGAGGAGAGTTTTGTCGCGCTGGTAGTATGTGCCACTTGTGTCTTACAGTGATGCGCATGCCTAGTCTTAGTCCAAATCCTCCACCACAGTTAATGTATGAGGTTCTGGCGGACCAAACTATGTGGGCGGTGTGTGGTCGGACAGCAGGCATTGTATCATTAGAAATAGTAGAGAAACAAAGCGTTACATTAGACGTGATGCCTCTGACAAGTGGTTATTTGCCTCTCCCAGTTGTTAGATTATCTCGATACATACCTGCAACAGAATCGAAAAATGGTAAGTTTAAGTGTTTTACATATAACTTGCCTACTTGTGACGTGTTATTCAATTCATGAATGAATTCATCAAATTTTTATTGTAGATGTTTGCTATAATTTTTTAAAGAAAAAGATATTACGTTTGCTCCCAAATTGTATTCTGTAATTGTTTTATTTGTTTCCATTTTAAGATATCGTCCGTAACAAAAATGATTTAGGATCTGGTCCTCGATTAGAGCCATTTAGTCCGGGACAAGTGTATAATGCCAGTAAAGCACAACAGGTGCATGTTCTGCCAGCAGCTCCATCAGAATCGAATTAAAAATGTATAAATCGTTGTTAAAGATGTTCTTTGATGTCATGTAACCAGTCATGGACATCTTCATTTAGGAAAAACTTTAGGAAATAATCGCAAGTTGTTTTTTGTATCAAATGAACAATTATGTAAATATCGTATTTTAAATTCGTACTATAGATTATCAAGGATTATGTTATTTCATATAAATTAATATTTTGAAATATAAACAAATCGGCATTGGATATAATAGTTTATTATAGTTGGATATAATATTTATTTTTATTTCTATAAGATTCACAGTTTATTTCAATTCTTTATTACCAAAGCCATTCAGCTTACAAAAAATTGATTTTTTAATTAATAATTATGTTAATGATGCCATAAAAGTCTTTGTTTAAAAATTACGAATTCTAAAACTAGTTAATTAGCTAGCTTTAGCTGTTAGTAGCTAATTCTAAAGTTAACATAGTCTATGTTTTGTATTGATACATATTTTGTATTTAATGTATATAATTATTAGATTTTAGTTTAATTACATTTCATTACAAGGTAATCATATTGTTGCATGCGCATTTCTAAGTCTCGCACAATGTAAGAGCGAGCTTAACCGGCTAACGCAAGCGATCGATATAATCGATCGCCTCCGTCAGCTGCGACAAGGAAGTTGCGTCAACAATATTATTGCAACAATATGAGACTTCTACGTTACATTGAAAATAACGGAATTTTTTATTTTTTCACGACTCTTAATGACTCAGTTATGATAAATGTGAAGTTTGCTATCCACGTATCCTAAATTATGTACTTATATACTTTTGTCACTTTTACGTTTATATATACAATTCATTCTTTTCTTTTTATTCCACATTCATTTACAATTAACTCTACATAAATTCTTCTGTTCTGCTATTTCTTTTTTCGTTTAAAATATTTCAATATTTTGCCATCTTAAAATCTTAAAATGGATGGTAATATAAGAATTTTTCTTATATAAAATACAAATATATGTAAAATTTGTACAATATTTGTTAGCGATATATACTCATAAGCTTGTGAATAAATGTTACATATTTTTACTAATTGTTAAATTGTAACATATAGTAATCCTTATGGACATACATTGATACGTAAACTAGAAACTTATTTAATGCTATGTAAAATATATATTGTGTTCGTTTAATATTTATATTTCAATTTAAAAAATTTGAAGAAGAACAGAAGAAGAACAATATACATCACATTTGTTAACGTTTATTCGTTAGAATTGGATATTATCAGATAAATTTTTCTCGTGTTGCCATCTTTTCTAGAATATTATAATTTTCTATTTATAATTTTTTAATTGTAAGATAACCGTAAAATACTCTTGATTATTGATATCGATGTATTTATTAGTTGCAGATATTTTAAAACTGGTTTATATAAAATTACGTTTATTATTCCAATCTTTTTGTAGAACATATATTTATCTATTGAGTAACGTAATACATTTATATTATCTATTTATTATATTTGGTAAAAGTATCTTTTTATTATATTTGTTGATTCTATGTCTAAGATATGTATATTCAAATCGTTTTTTTTTATGTAATAATGATAATATAATTTTGGTGGTAATATGTTATACCAAATATTGAAATATATAAAAGTTGGAGATGCATAGTTAATAAAATATATTTTAATCAAATATATTTTGTCTTATACATTATAGTAGATATACGTTATTATCATTTGTATACCTGTTTTTATATTCTTAAAATATCGCAGTAAAAAATATTGTTTTTGCAAAAAAGACTTATTTGTAATATTCAAATGATTATAAAAATGTTCTGATTTAATACTCAAAATTATGCTGTAACACATACTTGGAAAATAAACATAAGCCAAATATTATATTTATACAAATATATAAATGTATCTTAAGATATTTATAGTACGATCTTGTATTCAAAATCGTTTTAAATACGATCTTGAGATGCTGTATAGTCAATTCATTGGCTGGATAAAATCTTAAAACTGTCCAAGACGATCTCGGATAAAAGATCGGATAAATATCGCTCTTAGTCTCTTTTCGGTTAGTAATAAGTTAAATTTTTGTATCCATTTTATAAAAATATATAAAACATGACATTGGAACCTTACACTCAACCTGTGATATGTAGTCTTTAAAATTCGTCTTTAAAATTCATAAAAGTTAAAAAAATCCAATTTTTCGCATAAAATTTCTCATACAGCGTACAATTGTTTAATTTTAGAATATATATTTCATCAAAACTATGCATAACCATCTTAAAACATAATTACATAATTACACTATTCATAGTTATTTTAAGTAACGTTGATAATTAAATTCTTGGATTTGATATATAATTTTAATTATGATAAAGGCTATTGTATTTTTTGTTACTTTTTAATATCAATAGATACGATAAAATCATATATCAACATGTTAATAATTAAGAATAGAATAGTAAGGTGATTGTCATAAATGGAATTCCATATCGGCTTTGCATTTTTAATTTGTTATATATAACAGTGTATGTTCCATATTAATTTAAGACATTAGTAAACACGCCAGTTTAATATTAAACTTATAAGATTGCAAGTAAGTAATCTTGTTATGACGATTTTTCAAATAAAATTGTATTGTATTGCAAATCAGAAAATACTGTATATATACAAAAGTTATTTTTTATAATGTGCGAAGATAATAAGATGTAAATGAAATCTGTACAGTAAATATGTATAGCGACAATGTAAATTAGTACATAAATGCTTTATTACACTTAATAGAATGGAAAATATACAAAATAATTAAAAATTTACCTACGTTACATTAATAAGTTTTCTGTGTAAAATAATTTCTTATCAAGACTGTTATGAGATTATAATATTGGATGCAACTCCATGATGTAGAATAGTAATCCTGAGTGCAGATTTTTCGTTATCGCTAAAGGAAGTTGTGGGTGTAAAAGTTGAATCACCTCTCTGCCGATAGTGACGTAAATGATTATCATACTTGGATGTATCAAGTCACAATATCACATACTTCCTCTCGTTTGTATTTTACATTTTCAAATAAAATTGATTGACTACATGTAATAATTAATAACTAGGTTGTGGTTGCTGCGTCAAAAGTAGGCCAAATCTTCTCTTCATTGTAATCCTTTCTCTGGAATATTTGTCCTCTACAGAGAATCGAGCTGCAAAAACATTACATATATCAGTCTCTCTGTAATTATCTCAAGTATTTGTGCAATAAAAATTAATTTACCAGGATGTGCGGACAAGGTGGGCTTCCCATTGGGGTCCATTTTCTGTAAAAATTCAGCAATCGTTAAAAAAAAAAGATACAAAGATTGCATTAAGAAAGGAAAAATTGAATAGAAGAATCATATTGTAACCTAAGATTTGCATTCAAGATTGCACCCTCAATCGTTTTCGCAAGTCTAAAATTTAGGAAAACGCTTTCTTCCGGAATAAAATACAAATTTTGTAGCTCGAATTTGGAAAGTCTGACTAAATATTATTTTGAAAGGACATAAATTGATTTTTTATATTGGAATATTTCAAAACCTCGTGTCGACTTCGACAATAACGAAAAATCATGCAACGATTGAAGGGTTAAGAAAAATTACAGAATAAGTTGTAATATACATTTCATTATGTTTTATTTTGTTATATATTGCGATGTAAGCATCGTATCATAAAAATTACCTGTAAAGTGTACACGCGCTCTCCCTTCTCGTTCAAATAATACATGAGATACATTTTTCTCTTTCCTCGCCTTTGTAACTTAACCTTCGTACAATTACGCTTGACTCTTCTAATTGCAACTCTTGTCAATAAATGTCCGTCTTTAATAGGTTTTAAAAATAAATTCGTCTACAACCAAACTACACGTGTTCGGAGTAAACGCCAAACGCTGAATATTTCTCACACATAGAACGGAACATCTGAATAGTGAGAAGCCTCGCTGTAGCCAATCATTGGCCGCGTTCAGCGGAATGTCAATTTTACAATTTTTGGAATTTTTTTTTGCACTGATCGAACAATTCTTTTAAATCTGGAAAAAAATAGTTCTATCCCAATGAAGAAAATTTTCAACTATCAACTAAATTTACAAAATAAACGTTCTGCTGAAAACGGCTATTGTTTCCGCTTTTCCGGGAAACCGGTTTGATTGGCTGCCGCGTCGCTTCTTACCACGTGGCGCGCGTCGCCGCTTCCTGTGTAAACGAGCCATTAAGCGCGGTATAATGTCAGTCGGAGGTTTTTGCCCGACTTTTCTCGTTACGTTATACCCGCTTTGTGCCTCGCGCGGCGACGTTTATTGAGCATACTTCGGGTGGCAAAAACGGCTACGAGAAAACCTGCTTGATCAACGTACGTGCCGACGCGACGAGGGGTCTATCCAGATGGGTTTACGTAGCCGCGCGAAGCACACGCACGGAGAAATCGATTAATCATGGATGAAAAATAAAGCACACTACGTTCTGTATATTATTATACACGTAATTGATTTCTTTACGCTTTATGGGTCAATGACAAGCAGAAAATTGTTGCACGTAGCTGCAGATCTGCTTTTTCTGTTCAACGTAATACGTATAATTTCGAAAAGGAATAACAAAAGTAGGACGAACTGACGATTAAGATTCTAAGCGATATGGAGCAAAAGTGAAGTTTCTCTCTTCAATTCTTGGATAGAAATCTTTTAAATTTTCGTGAATTATTTCGTTTTGAAAATTGAGCATCTTTCTCGATTTTCCTGTCAAAAAGTATTACAAATTCAAAGCAATTTTGATTTAAATAATAAAATTATTACTCTAATTTTTTCATATAACAAAAATATGGCAGAATTATTTTTAATTTTTATAATACCAGAAAATTTTTTTTTGTAAAAAAGCCAGATTCTATAATTTTCAATTTTACAAACTCAAACTTTCTTGGTCTTAATTTTCCATTCACAATTTATAAATGCTCACAAAATAACTTTAAATATATCCTCGAAATTTGAAGAGCGGTATGTTAAATTTATGAGAATCAGGAAATCACATACGAGCTTATAAATCTAATTACGCGGAGATTGAAACGAAATATCTCCTTTCATACGTCCATCTCTCATAATTACAAAAATATGGTCAATCTCTTTTTTACAGTGTACACATCTGATGTTTTTACACAGAGCAGAACGTTTCTTTACATTTAATATGTAAGTAATAAACGTGTTTGTTTGATTCATATTTGTTTCACTAAAAACCATTACTTCATTGAATAAAAACTTGATCGTTTCGTTGCATTAAATCATATTATTCGATGGAAAAATAACTGTTTTAAATAAGAGCGTTATTTGTTTTAATTAACTTACTACTTGAAATAACCATTAAGCTGTCAGATTTATACAAACAGATTAATCTTATTCCTTTCAAAAAATATTTCATTCAAAGTACAAACATGTACGATTTTTGCGAAGTCAAACGCTCATGCATTTGTTAGTTTAAACATTCCCATAATTAAATCCTTTGCCTTCAACAAAATTTATTAAGAGGAACATTTTCTCTGTGCAGCTTTACGGACCGTTTCCTCGCTTTCTCGCCCAAGGAATCTCAAAGAGAATCGAATAAAGAGATAGAACTCGGGAGGCTGCACGACAGGCGGGAGATCCGACTATATAAACTCATTATCATGTTTATTATCGGGTCTTACGGCCGCATGACAGGTTGCCGGTCGCGGACGTAGGCGCGACGACGCTCGGCCGGGATGATTAGCCGGGAGGCATCCGCGCGGCTGGAGAGATGCCGCGCCAGCCGAGCGTCGAGCGTGTAGGCGCGCTGATTGACAATTCCTCCTCGTGACGAGGAGTTGACGTATAGCGGCGGGCAGCGCGTGTGCACGCGCTCCGGACGCGACGGCAGCCGGCGAGGCGGCCGGATAGCTCCCCAGTGTCACTTCCGCTCACCAAATCGCCCGTCGGTGCTCCCGTTGCCGCCTCGGCCGGTCGTCCGCGACGCGCGCCCGAAACGAGAGGCGGGAAACGCGCGTTCTCCCCGTTCCTGACGCGCCAAGGTGAACGATTGTTCACGCGGGAGTTCTGCCGGTTAAACTCGTGCACGTACGTACAACTCGCGTAGAGGCGATTTCGCGATCACGGGAGTGAGTCTTGGGTGTCTCGCGACGACGAGGCGTGAATTATACGGGATGCTGGGCGCGCGGAGAACGCGCTCGCGCCGTCCGCCGCCGACGCGGGGCGTCGATGATGTTCAACTTCGTTTCCGTTAATGATTGTACGATAGGAAGCGCGTGATCGTACGTAATTTATGCGAAAGTGTACAGGTGGAGGTCATCTGGAGGTGTTCGCGTAACAAATCGCAATTACGCAAGGCTACCACGCTCATTGTTTTCGTTTCAGTCAATGGATTTCGAATGTAAGCGGAAAAATTTCTTCGACTAGTTGTAGAAAATATTTCTCTTGCTGTATTATCTCGGATTATATATAATTGTATCGAAGATAATTAGATATACATACGTAGCTAGATATACTGGAGGTAAAAAGAATTTCTCACCGCTGAGAAAACAAAAACATTAACAGAAAGTAACGAAATTAAACTTCTTAAAATTATTTATTCCGTATTAATATTTTGCGATTAAATCTTGTAATGTAAATTCTTGTGGGTTTAAGATAATAAATTTTCGTTTCGATCAAAGAAAAATGTGTGCAATTAATAATATGTTAATATAGTTGTTATTCATGTTATTTACATAATTAAAATCTGAAGAATTAGAATCTCACGTCTCATTGTAATTTCAAGTACACGATAAAAACCATTTCTCTTATTGCATTAAATTACCTCCGATTGTAAACAATTTTATCAAAAATAATTTTATCAAAAATAAGCTGACTGTACATGTAGAGATAAAAAAGAATTTCTCGGCGCGCGCTGAGAAAAAAACAAGAACATCCAAGGATAAAGTTAAATTTTTCCTTGGATTGGTTGAAATACAATAAAGATATTTGGTCGCGATTGCGCGAAGTACAAGACTTGAGTCGTAAATATTTTTCGTGATAATTTAAAATGGTTACGGATTGCCATTACCGATGGAAGTAGTGCTTCACTCGTTCTATTATCGGCGAACCTTCGTCCGTAAAAAATAATCGCCCCGATATCGTCGCGGCGGCCTTAAATCTGCCTTACGCTACTAATCTCACTCAGTCTAGTGGCTAGAATCGATCGCAAATCGCGCGACACTTTGCGATTCTTAAATATTACTGGGATTATCGACTGCCACGCGGTCGGTCGTTTCAGATGCAGCGGAGGAAAATTCGTTGGATTATTCAGGTACCAGAGGAACCGCAGCACAGTGAGACCGTCGAGCAGCAAATCTCAAGTACGAAAGGTAAGAGAACTCAAATAACAAAATAATACAAATTTAAAAACTACCCGGATGGGAATTCTAATCTTTCCTAATTCTATTCTTTTGAATATCACGAACGTTTTTGACAAACTTAAAAGTTTTATCCAGTTACAAGTCTAATTGTAAATAGAAATCGTATAAATTGATTTATGCAGTAATTCATTCGTTTCCATTTAATTTAAACGCCATCTCTAACACGTGAAATAAACTTCTTAAAATATAATGTACTCTACGTGCCATCGAAAATAATACTTGAATTAATGGAATAATTGGAAAAACGCCTGGACCCCTATAACTCTCGTGGTTGTGCAATAACGTTTGAAGTAATACGATTGTCGGGTTGTAAATTTAGCCACGGCTTCGTCGAAAACGTTTATTTGTAATAAACGCCGCATAAAAGCGAAGATAAGATCCTTCGCAAGAGATTGACATAAACATACATAACTTATTGGGTATATAAATAAACATTTTGCGTGCCGAAGCGTCCGTATCTGTTTTATGAAGCTTTATTCAGCAAAATTCCTGAGTGTAGATATCTTAAATCATATTTAGGCTGATAAGGGAAGGTCGCGACATGAAAACATAATATATCTATCAAACTGATTTTCAATTCGGATCTTTATCTTTTATTAAATTGTCGTAAGTAGAACCCTGAAAGATTTAGAATAATTAGACCATTGGAGATCGATTTTACTTTATATCTGTTTATCACGTGATGGAGAAAGAAGCAATGCCAAGAAATAACATGTCTTACATAATCAAAATAAGATATTGTATAATCTCTAACATACTTTCAAACATTATTACAGAATAAATTACTTATATAATACACTGAGGGAAATTATTTGGTGATTAAAACTATATTCGTTTTCAACATACAAAAGTAATTTTGTTATTTCAAACATTTTGTATTCTCAAATAAAAATAATTTTGTACAAGAGTTCTTTTTTTGAAAACATAGTTTAGCGCTCTTTTGTTTTTTTTTAAATTCTGATAACGGCGCCTCAATGCGACATAATAATAGTCGATACCTAAACATTTAGTCATAGACTGTATCTAGACAGTTTGGTAATCTTCTCTAGATGGTGTCCGTCTGATTGCCCGACGCGATAGTCAATTGACTCTCACTAATTGTAAGACGCTTTCTTTTTCGACATTCGTAACGCTTATCAAATGAAGCGTACGGTTTGGTAAACATATCTAAGCATTGCTGTAACACTAATCAGACAATGCGCTTACCAGATAGTTTGGTATTATTGACTAGATGTCTTGTTACTGTGTACGATTATTCACTATACTGTTTGGTAAACTGATTCTGAATTCTGGATGGCGTCACCAGATATTTCCCTCAGTGTACTATAATAACTAAATCATGTAACATATTATTTCGATAAACTGTTCCGTGAAACGTGTCAAGTTTACCTATTTATTATTTCTTCTTTTAAATCTATATTACAGCATACCAATTCTATAATAGCTTGGCTCTAGGTTTTATACGCTTTTAAATTACAACAAATACGAATAATAAATCGCTCGATAATAAATTGAGATTCAATTGTAATTGAAAAAGAGGCTGCCATCGTTTCGCACAAACATAATTTTTATGGATTCTTTGTATAAATTCAAGTGTACTCATCGTTTCTTTAAAGTGTCTACATAAATAATCGTCCTTAATTCAATTTAAATTATTATGATAATTTTAATAATAATATATAATATTTGAAAAATATCGGAGGCTCCTTTCCCGATAATATGCGCCTAAAATTCGCGAATGTGCAGAGGATTTGCTGCAATCCAGGATTCATGTCACGGCTAGACGTAGCTAGTAGTATTTTATCCTATTCATTATGCAGAGTCGTGACACCGCGCGCATGTCGTTTATATGATTATAAATAGAAATGATCGGGGCACGATCACGTTTTCGCATTGCGCTTTACTCCGTTTTCTCCTTTCAGCGTAACATCTTTTTATAGATGATCACCATTGTCTTTCACGGCCGTAGTCGCTCGGTTGATGGATTACCCTGCCCGCGCTCCCATTCGCTCGTCATATTAAATTCACTTCGAAACGCGTAAATATAACCGTAGAACAGGAATGCCGATGTTACGGATAACGTGCACGATGATATCGAGGTAATTTCGTTCTGTGTACTCAACTGTCGGCAAATAAATCCAGCGACTGCACTCGGCAGCGAATGTCCTCAGGCGCAATCGGCGATGATGCATCCATCAGGGGGAAAAAAATTACGTTATCACGTCTTATCTTCTACTTCTTCTATTTTTCGAAAGTTTAAATACAACCTGTAAGAAATGTAAGAAATTATATAAAGTGTAGAAGGAAAATTATTACGGAAAGTGCGTATTAATGCGATAGAATCTAATCAATTAATTATATATCTTGCGCTTGGAGTATATTTGAACAAGTCAGTTGCAGTATACCAAGAAGGCATTTGATGCGTCGGCGCTAACTTGTGCGGAGATCACCCGCAGGGTCGAAATCTGGGATACCGCGCAGTGTCGCGACGGGCTACGTCCCATGAGGTCG
>VBVQ01004039.1:0-16254 GCA_011636635.1 Tetramorium simillimum
GATTGATCAAATATTCTGATTATTATAATAGAAATTCTGATTACTATAATAGAACTCAATATTTTATAATTTATAATAACCAGAATTCCTGTTATAATAACCAGAATATCCGATCAATCCTACATTTTTCTCATTCGTTTTTAAGAATTCTTTTTCAGTGTAGCAAATTTTTTTTACTCCGTACAAAAACACACGTAAGAAAATCTTGCATTGGTAGATGCAACTTTTAACGATGAACCGTAGGTATCTGCGGTTTGATCTGGTATTGCTTCTGGCTGTGGCTGGCTTTCGAAAAGCCGTCGAAACACCCCTGTATCTCGGCTCGCGAATTACGTTACATCGAGGATTCGCTCGGACAAGGGCAAGTGCAAGCACCCGTGCCCACGCTGGCGACGACCCCCTGGCGCAAGTTTCTCACCTCGATGCCCGTATACGCCATCATTGTCGCTAATTTCTGTAGATCTTGGAACTTTTATCTTCTGGTGCTCTTCCAACCACGTTTCATGCACGAGTCTTTTGGCATGAAGCTTGTCGAGGTAAATATCGTAATAATCTTTCGATAAAATTAACGATGAGTGTAAAAAGTTTTATTTAACGTATCATTGTATAGAAATTAGAAATGATACGCTAGTTTACAATCTAGATGTATAAAATACTTTCCATCTCTAATCATCTTTGACAGACTGGAGTCATCGGGTCGCTACCACACTTGCTGATGACGATGATTGTACCCTGCGGCGGTTTGCTGGCGGATCATCTTCGTAAACGTGGCATCATGAGTACGACAAATGTCAGAAAGCTTTTCAACTGCGGTGGTTTCGGTATGGAGGCGATCTTCTTCCTAGTGCTGGCCCACGCGACGACATCAAAGAACGGGACCGCGGCCACGATCTCTCTCGTGATCGGCGTCGCGTGTAGTGGTTTTGCCATCTCTGGTTTCAATGTCAATCATTTGGACATCGCGCCAAGATACGCCAGTATCTTAATGGGCATGTCTAACGGGATTGGCACCATCGCTGGTCTGCTGGTTCCCTTCTTCGTGGATAATATCACGGAAAAGAAGGTACAACGATGAATAGACTTATTTGATTAGAAATTTAGTAACGATAAGAATAGCATAGATTAAAATTTTAAAAATTCTGTGCAGGATCCACACAGCTGGCGGATCGTTTTCATCATAGCTGCATGTGTACACTTTTTTGGAGTGACGTTCTATGCCATTTTCTGCTCCGGCGAGTTGCAACCTTGGGCCGATCCCACTATAGAAGAACAAAAGGCCTGGAATCCCCTGGATGAATTCGGTCAGACAAAACCGCCCCTTCCACCTCCACCGAAAACCATGCAAACCGAATTCATAGTAAGTATGCTCAAATTATTAATAATCACATTAAATATTGTGGAATCAAAATTTGTCGTAAAATAATTCAAACCATCGTGTTTGATTCTTAAACAAACGTTAAAATTATTATACTTGCAAACTGTTGCACTTGTACACTTTTTAATGAACATTATGAAATATTATGCAAGATATCTAATATAGTCTTCTTGAGAAATTCAATTTAAATAAATATATATATATGTATACAGAGTGTCCCATTTAAAAAAAACGCACCGCGATAATTCTTCAACGAAGCATTTTCAACAAAAATGTTTCAGACAAAAGTTGTATTGTTTCAAGGAAGACATAAGATGGTGTCATTAAGTTGACCTTGAATAGTTATTTGAAGGTCACGTTCAATTTTTTAAATGAAACCTCCTATTTTTCATTCTTGTAGCTTATCTCGAGAGCTTACCAAAACTATAATAAAGTTACTTTTCGTTAAGTATTTTCCGAGTTATAAAGTTTGAAAGTTACAGTACCGTTGGGGGTAATTAACATTACCCAAGGTGTACCGGCCAGTGAAGGCAAGATGGGGAGACTATCCGGTCAGTGAAATTGATTAAGTAGATTCTCGATAAGACTCCCTAAGGGGAGAGTTCATTCTTTATTGTATCACCATTGCTTGCTTTCAGTCACTGTTAACTTCAGATACATCGTCTAGGATCTACGACAAAGATGTAGAAAGTTAACTACATATCTGAACGCAAAATTTGTCTTTTCATTCCCGCTGTCAAAATAGGGGGTTTACCATTCAAATAATTAATGTAGTTACCTCAGTGTGGAATGATAATCCATGGGAATCATAATATCTCTCCGTCATGTTCCGATCTTGCCTTAACTGGCCGGATTTTTTCCGATCTTGCTTTAACTGGCCGGATCATGTCCCGATCTTGCCTTAAGGACGTTCTCTCAGCCTTATTACTTAAAAATCACTTTTCTTAGAATGTTCTTGAAATTTACACCATACGTCAATTTAAAGGTCCTCTATACGTGGTCGAAAGCGCAACATTCATTGCGGGGTTAAAATTTGAGATATTCGACCTCAAAGCTTCAATTTTTAACATAGGATCCATATGAGTGATCTCTACAAAACGGACATTTTGTTTGATTGTGAAAAAAGTTTTCTTAGGACGTTTTTAAAAAACTAATACATGATGCATTAATATATAAGAAATATTATACAACTTCGAATATTAGGGCATGCGATACTCGTTTTCGAAAAATAACTGTGTAAAGTACGCCATCGAGGCGGTTTTTCGGCCGGTTCCGCGTGACGAAAAAGAAAAACATGCGTATTTTTGTTTATACTTTATTTTCACGTGTAATAAGGTTGAAATGAAAACATTATTAGCTAAACTACGCCGTGACTCTCAAATAGTTTTCTCTCTAAGAGAGATTTTAATACGTGAGCTCGGTATTGAAAGAGCGCCACTGAATGAGAGAACGTCCTTAACTGGCCGGATCATGTTCCGATCTTGCCTTAACTGGCCGGATCTTTTCAGATCTTGCCTCCACTTGCCGGTACACCTTAGGTAATGTTAATTACTCCCGGCGGTACTGTAACTTTCAAACCTTATAACTCGGAAAATACTTAACGAAAAGTAACTTTATTATAGTGTTTTGGAAAGCTTCTTGAGATAAGCTACAAGAATATGTAATGAAAAATAGGGGGTTCCATTAAAAAAATTGAAGGTGACCTTCAGTGACCTTCAAGTAACTATTCAAGATAAAATTAATGACATCATCTTAAGTCCCCCTTGAAATCATACAACTTTTGTCTGAAATATTTTTACTGAAAATGCTTTGTTGAAGAATTATCGAGGTGCGTTTTTTAAAATGAACACCCTGTATATATGAATGTATAAAGGAAAGTCACCAATACTGACACACCAGTTTATTTTTTAACAATATTTCTTAAACAAAAGCTAAAAATAAAAGTTTGATAGCAGAAATACAAACTAGAAAGTATCTTCTATCAAATAATATAGTAGTCACTATAATACTATTTCGTATTTTGTACATAATTAATATTTTCGCAACGCATGTAAAAAAGAGTGTCTAAAAAACTGGACTCCAAAACTGGAATGAACACGTATTTAAAGTTACAATAAGTGAGGTAAAAATTGCCAACTTTGGTGATATTATCAAATTTTGGTTACTATACCTTTTAGTCTCACTGAAAAATGTATCGTTGTACATACTGCGATTTTATGTTTTAGACCGTATTATGAGAAAAAAGAATGTGAAAGAGAAAACCTAAACAAATTAACATACTAAGTAATAAAATATACTTTTTATATATTAAACAACTAATTTTGTAAAATTAAGAACAGATTAAGAACATTTTGAAAATAAAAGCAATTTTAAACCTATGATCTGTTCTCACGGAGAAATGTAGACCGCTTAACGCTACACAGCAATTTTATGTTTAAAACTGCACTACGAGGCAAATATGACAGATAAATATATAAATAAAACACTTTTAGAAAGTTAAAAATATATATAATGATGTAATATTATCAATAATACATTCCCTATTGTTTAAACTATCTAATTTGTAAGAGAGAATCATGCAAATTTTATTTTCGCTTTTGAAGAATTCATTTTTATCAGATTTTATATAGAAAAAAACCACGAATGTATGAACTAGGAGTTTCTATTTCTTTAATTATCTAAGGAGACCATGTTTTTATTAATATCATACAATGTAATGTTTAATTTCCGAGAAATATGGAGGGTGCCGCTTTACGGGATCTGTGCCAGTATTGGCGACTTTCCATTTAAATAAATGTATTTGATATAGTTAGTTATACTTTTGCAATGAAAGTTGAAATTGAAAGAATAATCATCTCTTTTCAGAAACAACCGTCCCGGGACGGAACTGACGATTGGAATACTTACGAGCAACCACCAGCTGAAAATCACCTGTACGCCCGACAGGACAATAAGGGCCCTGTGATAAACTACGGCTCAACAGAGACCAACAGCAACAATCCATTTCACTCGACAAATCCATTCGCCAGCGACGTTAGTGCGTCTCTCGTACAACCACCGGCAACGGATGATTACACGCATGACGTCGTGCACAATCAGCAGTGGAACTGAGAATGGTCGGTCACCGGATAGAATAATTGGATACGAGTAAAGCAGACTGCTTTCCCGAGGTTGTAGATCATTCGTATCATTATCTATGCCGGCTCCTCAGACATGCCGCACCTACATGTTAATTTATAAAGCTCGCGGAATTAAAGTTATAAAAGATCGAATTTAACAGTTGCGGAAATAATTTTATTGCTCTTGAAAGAACAGAAAGAAAGTTATTAGAATTATTAATTTTTTCTTTAAAGAGAAATAATGACAATTTTAATCAAATTTTAAAGGATCTTAAATTAATATTTCAATCAAATTTGATCTCATTGAGTAATAAAAATTAAAGTAATCTTGTTTAAAGTAATTAAAATTATCTTGTTCATCATAAACTTATGACATTTAAAAAAAAATAGTAATATATTACACTAAACATAATAACTTAATACATTAGAAATTATTATTTATGTTAGTAGAATTGTTGATCATTAATTGAATATAATTGTGACATGTCTGAGGGCCGTATGTAAATAAGATGTCAAGCGACAATGCATGTTTCAGTTTTTACAAATCTAGGTACAGGTGATGAAATGTTGAAAATACATTTCTAAATTTCACGTGCAGAATCGATACATCATATATAAGTATCAAAAGAGGCATAAAAAGATATAATTTTTTTGTTGAGCGTAATACCTAAGAGTGCAGAGAATGGCGCTGTGAACAGCCATACTAATAAATCGAAATAATGTAAGCGGGATCTCGCTATGAATTGTTAAATTAGCGAGATTGATCAGACGAAGCGCTATTTATTTACTTCGTCAGAGATACGCATTCATAATACCGCTTACAGCGGTGCGTGAAACGATGAGAAGTGAGTACACATGCACTCCGTCATTTGAATGAAAAACATTGACAATAAGTCACTTGCTGCAAACGTGCCTAAAATGGGTCTAAGGATTGTTTTTCTGGTTCAAAAAATTCAACCGGGGAAACTTTCTATCTCTATTCTTCATTTGTCTTCGTATACTATCTTGAAAGTATTACTCTTGAAAGTAAAAGAAAAAGAAACAGCTAATCAAACAGGAAACTTGAAAATGCATTTTGCGTAATAAATGTATAATTAGCCGCGATTGAATTTATATTTTTTGAACATTTAGAGACTGAAGCGTATTATTAAGTCAAGATTTGCAAATTGCAACGCAATAATCGACTATTTTAATTCTATTCTATCTGGGATATTGAAAAAAGAATATTCCCTTAATTTATAAAAAGAGATTAGAACATCAATAGCCCTAAGAAATTCTTCAATTTTATAAAATTGTAAAATTTTTTTATTAGAATATGCCATGTATATCCACGTGCAATATTGGCAATATTGATTTTCTTTTATAAAAAAAAAAAGTATTGCAAGATGCCGCTTATCAGCGACGAGATCCAAATATGTCCTAAACGACAATAATTCAAACCTTCGCGCGAGACAATAATTCTCTCCGACAATAATTAACGGCGAGGTTTGAGAAAATGATAATTACGAGAGATCTCGGTGCATAGCTCAATCGCTGAAACTTTTAGGTATTTCCAATTTCCCGCGTGATGTGTTTAGTTGTTTACGCGAAATAATAGAAACATAGCAATAAAGGAGGAAAGTTACGCGAATCAATATAACGAATGACGTAAATCGGTTGTCGAAAGTGAAGTTATAGCATACATAAAGATATGCGACATTTTTACGCACACTCAGATACAGTACAATTCGATTCATATTAACGACAATTATAATATTATCCATACAACATAGATATTCAGAAAATATTTTTACACATCCATTAAACGTGCAACTTAATGAATTGAAACATTCAATTCTCTAAGTATTTCCACTTTCTGGCACAATATACATATATATAATTTACAAACTAAATGAAAAAAGAGAGTTACAAGTTGAAATGTGATAACATTAGTGAAGATTCAGAAATTTAGACGAGTTATTTCGACATCGAAGAAATATACCTACCTATAAATATTTACAAAATATCTATGTTGTATGTACAAAGAGTATAAAAATCGCAAGGAAAAAAAATTGAAGAGAAAGATCAAACACAATTTTTCATCAATTTTTTATTTACATCTGTTAGAAACGAAGCGCGAATTATTCGGGAGATAATAAAAAGGAATAATCCTAAATTGGCGCATTACGGTTCGAGTTGAGTCGAGGTTTTCTAAATAGAAATTTCTTTTTGCATATGAATTTTCTTAATATTCGAAAACATTCGCGTAACGGTTTAACTTGAAACGTATGAAAGTATTCGTAAGAAAGTGATAACGAAATGAAAGTACCGTATTAAAATATGATAGTTATTAAGTAGACAAATCATGAAAGTGAATATATACAGAGATCAAAATAAAATTGAGATATCATTAAGAAAGAAAGCAGTATATACATATATATATATTATACATTGTTTAGATGCATTTGGTATACATATGTATATTATATATATATACATGTGCAATCTACATGTATATATGTGTGTGCGCGCGCACATACATCTTTTATTATATACATATGAATATATGTATATGTATGTTGATGATCGCGCGCATTTGTGCGCGATCAAAGGTCAAAACGGGACACATACAAGGACAGTTGAAAGTATTGGCGGCATGTTGCGCCCAATTTCGCAGGCAAGCAGTAGTAAAATTAATAGACTCTCAAACTGGCTAATTTCCATTTAAGTACTTCCATTTTTTATATTTTTTTATAGATATATTTATATAAAGAGAATATTCAAATAATAAAAACGTAATTGGTATATGAGATAATATTTTTTGAAAAATTAAAATTATTTCTTTAGAAAAATGTCGAAACATAAATATAGTTGAAGTTTTTTAATTTAATCAATTAGTAAAAGGGGTCATTTGCAATTGTAAAATTTATTTTAATTTTACAATTTAAGCAGAAATATCTATGTTCGCATCTGCGAGCTCTATCGAGGATTTCATAGATATGAATAGATGTGTAATATTTTACTTTAATCTTTGTGAACAAACAGAAATTATTTTAAATATTTACATTATAAAAATGAGCAAAATTGAAATTAACCAATTTGATCGTCTAGTAATAAATTTAATCTGATATGCATATAAATAAGATATATGATACAATATTTAGCTAATGGCAACGTCGTGATTCAAGCGCCGTTGAATGCCCTGTGCGTGTGTGGACGTACGAATCGATAGTTTAGATTTTCCGTTATAGCCAGGGGAGATCCACAAAATTAGTCAATTTATGCGAGACCTTTTTAAAAGTATAGACGTACCGATATAATTCATATATGTATAATATATGTCGACATATATCGTATCGGCAAGTACCGTCTCGCATTCTTCGTCAACAAATAAGATTATATATTACATATGTCGTATATTATTCGTTATTATGTTCTACGTTGATATAAATATAAATAATTATATAATTATATACACACATATACATATATATATAATACATATATATATATATATATATATATATATATATATGAGTTAGGCATGGCTGTATATTATAAATGCATTAATGATAAACAATACGTGTGATGATCGATATATTTGAGAATGCTCGATTGGTGCAATTTACTTATTAATAATGCTGGGGCATAAAGACGCATTTCAGAGAATTAGTTTTATCGGGTGCTTTACTGTACGGACAATAATACTTAACTGAAAGCCTGCACATGTTATAATAGAGCACCAGAGATTTAGATTTGAATTATTTGTTTGCTGATTGTTGCGTGATTTTATTCATAATATTTACGAATGCATTGGGGTGTTTGAGAATTAGCACATCTGGTGAACGTGTTTGTATTAAAAAGAAAGAAACAGTTGATTTACCTTTTCGTAACAATAATTACATACGTATACAAATATTATACATATAACATAATTATTAATAATTGTAATCGAAATAGAATTATGATAAATATTGAGATATCAATGACTTTTGAGATATGAAGACGGTTAAAAGAAAGAGAATTGTCTTCTCTTCAGAGATTTAAATTTATAACGAACTTTAATATTCAAGTAAATTCTTGTTTTAATACATTTAATACATTTTTTTTGTGAGCAATGTGTCTTTTTCCGATAGGCATTATATAGGCACATGCTTAGAGCAACAAGATTCTAATAGTAGCGAGTAAACTTTTCATTAAAAAGCAATTCTAGTTAATTCTAGTCGAACAAAAAATGCGGTAAAGGAAAAAAGCCATTTTAGTTTTTGATAAGGAGCATCGTACCGCGTTCACCGTGGTACACGACTATTACCAAACACCCCGTATACGCAACGGTAATAGTCTCACTTCGTAACATCAGTGACAATGCAGGACAGGATAATAAGCAGTCACGATTAGAACGCTCGTATTAATGATGACATGAAATGACGATGCTGCAACGTGCGCATTTTTTTCGCGTGGTGCATCGACCGCGAGCGCTATGCTTTAAAAAAGACACACGATGATAGAAAGTCGGAAACACTTGCGACACACTTGAAATTAATGATATGCACGCGATAACTGTCATTTAACTGTTGTGCGCCGCCTGCGTCGGTGCCGCGCCGAGAGAAACGATTCGTTGTCAGACTGACGTTGGGAAAAGAGCGGATTTGAAGCCTTAGGCGGCAGCGCACAATTTACTTGAAAATATAAAAAAAAAGTGAGACACTTTCTCTCAGCGTAGTCGCATACAAAATAATATTATTATTTTTTGTACAAGGTATATAAGGAGAAGATCTAAGGAACGAGAGTGATAAAATGTAAGCGTTCACAGTTACAATTGAAAAGGGATTTTCTTTCAATTTTGTGAAAGTCTGTGAAATTATTTTACTATATGCATTGCTTTTGGGTACTTATTGTATTTATTTTATATTATTATTATTATATATTTTATTATATTATTATTATATATTATTTAGATTATTTTACTATATGCATTGCTTTTGGATACTTATTGTATTTAAACTGTTTTAAAATATTTGAATCTTTAATTTATTTTATTATTTCTTTTTGAATACTCGCACCTTATGACTTGTACCTTTTCTTTTCTTTGCTTCGCTTTTAATCTTTAATTTTTCATCAGTAATATTATATATATTTATTTCTTTTTCTAATCTTCTATTTTCAAATTTTATATCTCTGCTCTAATCGTGACTAACAATACGTGAGAAATAATATTACGTTAAGGGTATGTGTATAAATACATATATATTCATCATTGTGTATCGCGGTAGTGACTGGCCTAACGTTATTCATGACTTTCATCCGCTAAACCAGGAAAAGTTTTCTGGACTCGATATATCTATAAATCATAATTATATTACGGAGAAAATCTAAGATAAGTTCTAATGCTGTTCGAACAATAATACTGATACTAATACTTACATATATACGTATAGCTTCAGTAATAACTTATGACAATAAATAAATGAAGCACGGGGTGGGCCGATGTTAAGGATAGATGGCAATCAGAATCTACTCGGAAAATTCAATAATATATGAGATATATCTTGTGAAAACGATCGTCGTTGCTACGGGATCGTTGCTTACGTTACGTGGATTAGCGTAGCTTTATTCTCGGCACACCCCTGTTGTATCACTTTATAACGATTAGCTTTATGCTTTTTCGAGTGCCCCACGGAATATAGGAATCGGAGGCACACGAGAATGTGATGAAAGTATAACGAGTCATCCAAGAATGTACTGCATTCAAATGTTTCTATATATTTTTGTGAAGAATATGCTGAACATTTTATCGCTTCACGAGAAATATATCTACGCAAATTAAGACATGATAGATTGTATCATACAGAAATCATAACAGTTATTATCGAATCTTTATCATGCAGATGTTCGTGAAACGATTAAAAAGACACATACGAGTTGCAACGATAACAGATATACCGTAAATTTGATACCATATCTTTCTCCGATTCAGAGTGATAAGAATAATGTGTAACTCGTATGTAATAGGATTTCTCAGTCTGAAAAAGAGATTAGATCTCTCGAGAGATTTTTAATATATACTTTTTTTTTGGGGAGGGTGATAATTATACGTATAAAGCAGATAACACTATATTCAATATTTTATTACCATTTACACTCGGTTATAATTTGCGAAAAATTTTGTTATTAAATCAAATAAAGTGTAAAATTTTGTAACTGCAACTTTTCATAATCTCGAGGAGGAAAGACATTATATTTATCAGTCTGGAGGAGGGCACAAGCATTCGACAGTTTACGGTGTGGAACCATCTCTAATACTTACATAGGCACACACACACACACATACAGACACATACACACGTAAAATATACCTCCACGTGTATGTATATATCTTATGCAATATGTACAATGCTGTATACATACTGGCATTCATAATTCGTCGCTATTTGTACATTTTCTGGAATGTAATTAAATAATATTAATTTATGTATTTCGATTAAACCTGTTTACAAAAATGTATCAATTATTATATTGACAATAACGACAAAAAGTTCGTAAAGGAATGAAAGTAATATATTGTAAGTACAATAAATAGGCAGAGTTTTAGATATATTGTAATCGATGAGATATTCTCAAGCAATTTATATATTACGTAAAATTACAATAACCGGACTTTTAATAGTTGCGAATTTATTTCTTTATTTAAATGTAACCGAGTGCGGTTGATGAAATTTAAATATTTATTTCATACGTTATTAAGAAAAGGGAAAGAGATGTCTACATACAATAAATATCCTATCGCTTAATGTTATTTGTTGGATATTTCATGATGACGAGAATTTCACATCGAGAACAGAAAGTACTAATTGATAAGAGTGTTACACAGTGTATTAAACTTTTGATGGCTTGATATAACAAGTAATCAAATGTAGACTAGCATTTAACTCTCTTCCTCATTGTTAACACTTTTATTTGAAACTTGGGATTTGAAACTTGTAGTTATTTAATGAGCTTCAAGTGATAATTCAGGGAGACTGTTTTGTGTCACGCGCAATGTTTCATCATTCAGAAAAATGTTTCTCATGTTATTAACGAGTGATTGCATTGTAATACAATTCCTACAATTGGACGAAACAAAGTTACGACGAATAGCTTTATGTAATTTATGTACTCTCCGTTCAATTGTTATGATTTTCAATGCGTTTTATGCGCTAATTCGTTAAATATTTAATTATCGTGAGGCAAAGTTGTGTTTTTATATTGTATACTAACCGTTATTTTTCAGTACGTCTCGCTGGTTGAGAAATACTGCGTTGAAATTTAGCTGACAATAATACGATGTTAGTTATATATATATATAAATAAAAATATATATATACATATATACAGATTCGTTAAGAATATTATAATTAGGATTACGTGTGAATCAAAGGAATCCGCTCTTCCGTGCTGTGCAAACACGAGTTTCGGCGTTAGTAATAGCGCGCATACGATCATGATTCACGTCTTCGTGTTCAGAAATTCTCCGACACAAAGTCCTTATAAGTATCAATTAAAGTTAACAGCAATTTAATCAATTCTGTTCTTCTCTGATTCTAATTGTAGAAAACGACTGGCAGAATTGATTAAATTATCAATTGATTTTAATTAATATTTATGCAATTGAATACATAACGGAACTAAACGTTTAGAGAGATGAAATATTGCAGTTTCCTTTTCATTGTGAATCAGAAACAGGAGATTAATTAATTTTGTTTCTTGTTGAGAGGAAAATTGACTCTTAACATGATTATTAACAAAGATCCGTCGTTTATTATTATTGTAATTATCTCTTCGTTCTTTTCACGGGAATAACGATGTATTTCAGAAATGTTTTCTAACAATCTTCAAAGCAGGATGGCGCGTCTGCGGGACGATACGAATACAAGGAAAATCTATTTTAATCGTTTGCGTTAGTAAGCCTCTACTCTATACCATACGTGTAGTCGCATATTAGAGATTATTGTTACACACGCCGGTTGCAATCTGGTTTGTTACTGATTACTGCGACGCTAATTATCATGTAAAATATGTATGTAACATTGTAATTTTCAGTGTATTACATATGTAATTAAAAAATGAGAAATACTCTGGCGGCTATTGACAATAAATCGTAAGCCGATCTTTTCAAAACTCGTTCCTTCTGGATTATTGAATAAATTCATGGTAGAAATACGGGAATAATAAATGCAACGATTATTGTAAAGTTTATTTCACACTTCTCTCGATACACACTGCGAAGAGAGCGATCGACATACGATCACATTCATAGGAAAAGAAGAATGAGGAATGAGGACGATGCGGGCAAAAACTGACATCCTTGTTGAAACAAATCTCATTGATAATTTATTTATCCTTGCTCGGCCTTGGAGTAGCCATTAAGCGTTGGCAGAGACATGCCCTCGTTCACATTTGCCACTATCATGGAAATTGCTTGTCACCTGTTGCGCTGTCGTATTTACATATCATGCATACAGGCGCGTGTGTATAATACCGGTATCGTCGGTGATATTTAAAAAAAAAACCAATTGCCCAATAGTTTTCTTTCTTTCGTACATTTATCCCGAGGCGTTATGTGTACACAACAGCAAAAGCGTGACTCTTAAGAATAATCCGAGAGATATCTCTCTCAATTTTCCATAGGCACTGCGGTAATTTACGCACGCGGGAATCGTTAAACTAACGCTTCCAAATGATTTTCTCGAATTGCATAAAGCATTGTTTATGGTAACGTATCATTTAGTTACGCAGAAAGTATTTCCGTGAGATGCACACATGAGAATTAACTCTCTAATTGTATCTCGTGGGATTAATTTATTACGCACGCGGAGAGATACTTTTATGATTTCCTAATGTCCACAAACATTCGAAGCACTGTAGATTAAACATAAATGACATTTCTAACAGGATTGTATTTCAGCAACGTTTTAAAAACGCAATAAAATTTTCACAACATTCTTTGTAAAAGAACTCATATTTTTTAAATAATAATCTCATTTTTCAAAAAGTATAAAGCTTCTAAACTAAATCAGGAATATTTAAAAATAATAATTTTACAAATATAATATATATATTATAAAATTTATATAAATAAAAATGAAAAGCTCAAATATCTCGATTTATACACTGGGAGAAAAATATCGTTATTTTCGGCCTCAACTGTAATTTCATAATATTTCTAACAATAAATATGATTAACTTATAACTACATATGCATCATTATGTTAACCATAATTATCGTTAGAAATATTATAAAACTGTGATTAAATTCAAAAGTAACTATACCTAGGTAGAACAAGAAATCACAATGTCATTATCAAAATGTCATTATTATTATGTCATTTTATCGCTGTTTTGGCATTATTTTAATGTCAATATGATGTCATAATAATTTTTGTTCTACCTGAGTATTTTTCTCTCAGTGTAAGCGCTCATAATTGTTATTATTAATTTATACATTTTCAGAAAAATTGTTAATCGTAAAAATTTGATAAACATAAAAAACTAAAACAAAAAGATTGATTATCTTAAAAAGTGTATACAAGTGCGTACCGCAAGTGCGTGTGCAATTGCCAAGAGCCCGGATGCGGATCGCTCGCGTGCACCGTGAACAGTCAATCAGCTTTGCATGTCACATATCGGCGCGGCGCGGCGCGGCGCGGCGCGGCGAGAGTCCGCGGGAGAAGCGGGAGAGAAGCGACCGCGAAGAAGCGTAAGCGCCGCCAAAGGTACACTCTTCGGTTACTTTCTAAATTCCCCCTCGCAGGCGGTATATATCCCCCGGTGACTTTGCGTTTTGCAATCGTACGCACTGTGACGGGAATCACATCCGAGCGGATTTTTCGCGCGCGTAAGCCTGGATGTTATATCACAAACCACGGGATCACCGCAGGAGATGGCGGTCAGTGTCGTGAGATACCTCGCTCTCCTTGTGTTCTGCGCCCTGCTACAGTACCGTAAGTACTGACCACGAGATTCGGCCGTTAGCCTCATCTCTCGGCTGTCGATTTCTTCCTTCGGCTCGGCTACTCTCCGCGCGAGTTAGAAGCAGTTTTGATTCGCGGCTTTTCGCGAGTGCGTGCGTGCGTGTCGCTTGCCGGGCGCCTTGGATCGTCCTTCCGAATCTCTGCAACGAACGGCGGATTACACGTTTTAAGATAAACCTCCCCTTTTGCCTTACTTTCGCTACCGCCCCTTCTTGTCTGTAGATTTCTGCGAAATCAGCGCAAAAGTGGTAAGTCAGAAAATTTTAAGCGTCTTTTCAATTTTATAGTGAAACGTCGTCTGTCATCTCGTTGTTGGTAAGGGATAGAATACTTTTTGTCCTTACTACAAAAAAAAATGTACTTTTAAATAAAAGCCTTGTCGCTTTAAACGCTCGTTCGTTTACGTGCCCAATTTCTCTTTTACATGAACTTTGCGCTCTCATTCATTTCTTTCGAATTTACTATGTCTCTTCATTTATATTTTTATGCATTATTAATTTTAATTTAATATTTATCAGTTTCTCAATGCTTTGATACATACACATATCTGGAAGATATTATCTCTGACATGCACGGGCACTTTCTCTCGTAAAAGAGACGTCTTGCTCGTGAGTTAAAAAAAGACAAAAGTAACTCTCAACGGAGAGTTCCGCTTTTATAATCAAACTTTCTTCAAGAACGAAGCTATAATATCCGTTTACGGTAACCTTTACTTTCGTTGAACTATCTTACCAACTAATGCGGTTACAAACTGAGCCGAGTTTCCTCGTTGAATTATTTTACCGCAAGGTGTTATCACGTACATCAATCGCATTTTGTTGCCGTAATTACATGCGATACGAATCTGAGGCGTGTAATTTTTATCTCGTAAGCAATTACGTCGGCGCACTGACATTGGTGTTAGTCGACTCGAGTTGGCAAAAACAAAGGTTGCCAGCCAAGGATGAAGAGAAGCGTGAGCGATCACCTTGCGTCTCCTAGCATTATAATTTCCTTATAATGTCGGCGATAAACTAACAAGAAACGCCGACCTTCACCCAATTTCGCATTAAATTGTAGTAGACACGTAATCGTTATACACGACTGATTGACCGACTATTATAACAGTCGAGCGCGATACGCTAGAGCTGCTCGCTCGTTCGGATCCGGAAGAGAGAAGTAAAGTAAACGAATCTGGTTTTCAGACTATGCAACGGCTCAAAACAAATCTCTCAGGGATCTTTTTAACAGCACATCCTGCGCCAGGCCGCCTTACACTTGTCCACATCCGCAGATAGAGTTTTATCTGTACACTAGGTACGTCCGCTATCGATCTCTTCAATTTACAAACGCCTATCTAATTTTGACATGTGATCGCAGTCTCATTTTAATAACGACTCGTTTAAGGATGTATCTGAGCTATCTTCGAAATAGTATCAAGTCGATAAAAATTTGTAAGATTGTTCTTTAGCCTCCTCGATGTGCTGCGAAAGAAACTTTAAACGAATCCACTAAACAGTTGCTGAGTAATAAGTAAATGATTTTAATTTTCACTGATTTCCTACATATTCTTATGGAAAGAGACGGTCTTGAAAACTAAAAATATTGAAGAAATGGTACCAATGTTTTCAATTTTTTTGTACATCAAGTATACGGATAGGTGAAACTATCTACCAAGTTTCAATTATCTTCACTACATTGTTTTAAAGAAATAAATTATAAACTGACAAAAATATGCTATCAGTGTACCACAAATAATGTTGGAAAAAACATTTGTAATATGAAAAATACC
>VBVQ01004040.1:0-16222 GCA_011636635.1 Tetramorium simillimum
GGGCGGGACAACGGGGGTGGAAACGAGAGAGCGACCGAGGCCGGGGATAAGGGTGGCTTGTTGCGTAAGCCGATTAGAGCATCACGGCAGTCACTCCTGCCCCGTGCAACGTGGTGGCACACGGCCTCTCTCTCTCTCTCTCGCTCGTCCTCCCGGGTTGCTCTACCGGGTGTTCGCCGAGCGGAGCGCCAGCGGAGACACATTAAAATCGCATGAAATATGCAGAGCCACCCTGCCCCGTCCCGTTCCCTCCATACCAGCGGACGAGAGAGTACTCGCCTACATCCGCGTAGGCAAAAAGCTTACTCGCTCGTCCTGGAAGCCGTGTACTATGTATATCTCTCTCCCTCCCCCGTCGGCGAGATAGAGAGAGAGAGAGAGAGAGAGAGAGAGAGAGAGAGAGTTCCTCGCTTTTGCGAGATATTTAGGAGAGATCCCTCTGTCGCGCTTCCGCAACGGCCGGGAGATCTTGCCTCCGTCTCCTCCTTCGCTCCGGGAGATCGGGGCCGGCGGTGCCGATGCGATTGGGAAATGTCTCTATAATGTGCTATCGGAGTGCTTTGATAGGCGGAACTTAGCTAAGTAAAACGGTAAAAGGACGATTTCGACGAAGGCAGACGGAATACGTGCACATCTTTTTAATTCCGCTCCGAATTTGGAGGTTTAATCCCTGTGATCGATATAATTCGCGAATTCAGTGTCCATAATCGATACGAGTCTTCAGATTCCTGTCGTAATTTTTCTCAATCCGCGGGAAAGATTGAACAATTGGTTTATCGATGACTAAATTTTTTTAACGTGTTAACATAGAAGGCACGTGGATTTAAACCCCATACGTCTGATTCTCTCTTCATCTCGGTGCGTAAAGGAAGTCGGTGCGTAAACGACGACACACAAAATTTCATAAGAACATAAAACATAACAGTGAGGAAATCAATCAATCAATCCCAATCCAGTATTTGGTTCTTCGTAACCCCCTCCGCTGCCAAATACTGGATTGGAATTGGTCGATTTCCTTACTATTTATTATGTTTTATGTCCCTTCGGAATTTTACGTGTGATGGCCTTAACTCTTGCAGCAATCTTGCCGCCGCGGCAGATAAAGTACGCACCGACTGAATTCTTTTGCAATTTAACGTCGCGCACGACCGCCGTTGCCCCCGGATGTAATGCATTAGCTCGCTGTACAATTTCGCGGCCGAAAAGCGCAAACGTGTATCTAATGTCGCCCGTCCTGCGGGTAATCCGAGCGATGCATCGCGCGAGTATTTTCACATATATAAATATATATGTATATATATAATATATATACGCGTATGTATATGTACATATGTGTACGTTCCGCGAAACGCATTCTGTACACCGCGCGCGGTAGCGCAACACGTGGCAAAATGTTTCGCCATCGATATCAAATAATCATGGCAAATCCGCACCGACTGCAGCCGCTCTCGCCCGGCTCGGCTCTCGCGTTAATGCCTATATTTTACATCCGTCCGTATTTAGTTCGAATAACGTTTGGCGGATAATAATGGACCATTTGCCACTTGTTTTCGTTCGCCCGGCGGAATGATTACGCCCGGGATACGCGTTGAAATTTTACGCCCGCGGAGAGCGAGAGAGCGCGCGAGAGAGAAAGAGAGGGGGAGAGGGGGAGAGGGAGAGAGAGAGAGAGAGAAAGAGAGAGACGGGGAGGGAGATTACGCGGGGCAAATGTACGAGCGAGCGGATTTCCGGATACGTGTTGCAATATTTCCCCCACCCCGGTCGGGCCGTAATAATATAACTGTGCCGAATGCAAAAATACAGGGACAGAGAAACAACTGGTAGCGAAGAGATCGAAAATAACAACTAATCAATCCCGGCGAATGTGGAACGCAAATGCCGAAGATACGTATCGACCTGTCTCCTCTTTTTTTCTCTCTCGCTGATTGTAAGAATTTCACCGTATATGTACGGACACTACCGCAATTACAATGCATTTAATTGCGGAGGCCGCTGTACCTCGAGGCGAATCTGAAAATTAAAATTAACTCTGCTATTAATTATTATTATTATTATTATTAATCTTATTATTATTAACCTATTATTAACCCTTCGTCATGTGGAATCTTTAAAAGATTCCGATGTTTAGTAAAACGCATTTTTTCACAATAAAATACAAACCTTGCCGTATTTGAAAGTCTAAATAAACATTATTTCCAAGAAATACAAATTGATTTTTTATATCGGGGTCTCAAAATCTCGCGTTACGAAAAATGGCACGACGACTGAAGGATCAAGATCACAACGACGGAAGCTACACTGAAGAAACGACAGAAGCTACAAAGAAGAACTGCAGCGCTTGCATGGAAACTGAGAATAAGAAAAATGCCGTCTTCCTCGAGACTTCTTTTTGCGAAATGGCGAAATCCCGATTGCAAGCTCCAATAATTTTTGCCGGACAATCTTCGTCTCGGACGACGTCGGAGCATAATGACCGGACGACGCGACGCGACGCGAGGGCGCCAATCGGTTCCTCGTCCACGGGAGGGTGAGACTCCGGCGTCTTCTCGAGTGCATCTCAACAGCTCCACTCGTCCAATTACAGCGCGATTGTCCTCCGGTCTTGGGAAATCTCTCGGGGCCGCAGATCGACCGTCGGACCGACCTCCGTACGTTACACGTATATGTATGTACACGCCCTCACGTATTCGCACACCGATGCATACCACGGACACTCGGATCGGCGCAACACGGCGCCGCGGCGGTCACGTCCATCAGCATCGCGGAAATATTTATGGCGATTAATCGGCGGACGTGGCCGCGGCCTGTTAATTACGTAAGAAGATCAACGGATTACGACGCTGCCGCGCTTTTCGCGAGAGAGACGTCTCTTCGGGACTGGCGGCGTCTTCTGTCAACGCGGTCTCCTCGTCGGAAAAAAGGGACACGTCGCCTCCCCCCCTCTATCTTTCACTACAGATCAGACTTTTTGATGTTTCGTTCCGACAGAGAGAGAGAGAGAGAGATATCAACCATTCTTCGTGATGATTAATGTAAATTTCTTTAACGATACCAAAACTGCTCTGAGAGAACCTATTGCTTTTTTAAGGGACAGCTGTGTTATTTTATAATTGAAAAGAGAAAGGTGCTTGTTGTAAATCTGCCGACAAAAATTTTGCTACTGCCCACTGTGAATTATGAATAAGTATAGGAATAGGGTAAACCGGGGTATGATGGCCATACCAGAAAAGATGGCCATAGGCTGTAATTTTTTTAAATAATTGTTAAATAGTGCATTTTTAAAATCATTTTGAAAGAAGATCGATATTTACAGATACTGTACAGATATCTTACCCCGGTTTACCCTATATCTGTTGAGCAAATTTTTAAATTTTCATGCGCTTCAGGCGGTAAACTTCGTACATATGTTCTGCTTGGTTATTGTATTATGTTTAATTTTGTGAGTATATACTGTGAAAGGGTCGATGCTAATGATTTTCACCAAGTTTCTTTGACCATAAAGTTTTTTTCCGCGAGACAGGACGATGAACAGTTGTTCATCATATTTCAAGAAAAGGATAAAATTTGACAATAGAAATAGGGGAAGAGGTACAGTTATTGACAGAGGCAGAGTAATTGACACCCTGTTATATTTTTACCCATAGCAGACTAACTGCACATCGCGCGATTAATTTTCAGGTACTAAAGAAGTTCCTCTCTTCTTTAGTACCTGGAAATTAATCACGCAACGAGCAGTTAGTCTGCTGTGAGTAAAAATATAACAGGATGTCAATCACTCTGCCCCTGTCAATCACTTTACTTCTTCCCCTACTGATTTTACAACTTCTTAACGATTTACAATGGACACAGCGTGAAATCTTTTGCAGCTAGCAATTCAAGAGTATTATCTTGAAGTGTTTTACGCTGCGTGTGGTTTCAGGAAGAAAAATTGCGATGACTGGCGGTAAAACAATAAATAATCAACCGAATCGTTAATCGTGTACATAGGATGTTCTATAAAGACTGTATCAACGCTTAAAAGTAAATTCTTGAAATCGTTTTAAGACAAAAATCTTAATATACTTAGACTATATATAATAGTATAATAGTATAATAGTTTCTTAATTAAAAGCATTTATAGAGAATAAAGTAACTTAGGAAAGTTCGCAATGCACAATACTAAGGTATGAAATTAGCAGCAGATTTCATGTTGTAAATGTAAACTGTCAAAAAATTTCTTGAAACGTCACTTGACAGCTTATGTATCACGTAATATTTCTGTTTTCAATAAAATTTTATCTGCATTTACGTGAACATTAATAAAAGCGAACCTGTTTCTTTATATAGTATCTCGACATAATGACAAGAAGGACGACGGACAGCTTCCTCTTTAGCATTATGTCACGCCTGAGTGGGCGAACTTTAAGCTACCTCACTTTACTAACTATAAATGAATTCTAATTCCCAAAAATTATTATAGCCTAATTTTGGTATTAAGCTTATTATCTTAAAATGATCTCAAGAATTTTATGTATACAGGGTATCTGATGCAGCGCGGTGATGAGATTGTTAGGCATGCAGAGAGTTGTTTTCTGCAAACAGCATTTTGATAAAAAGACAGGGGACGATCATAACTCAGAGTGAGGTTCCAATGCCACGTGCCCCTCATGCGTAGTCATTTGTTGGGTCGTATCTTGCCGCGCGCTTGCATTCGGCAGTAGGCCGGGCAAATACGGCAATCTTTAGTAATTAATAACTCGTTAGCTATCACAAAAATTGTAAAAAGGGTATCGGACTTTCTGACTTTAGTCTGCACACGAACGTTGTGTCAATAATTATCAGACACCCTGTATATGCAATTTATTCAAACATTACGACAAAACGGGATATGGTTTACAATCAATCCTTAATCATATTATGCTTTACATGCTTCCATTCTTCCTTATATATTTTACACTGTATATATTTCTATTATTCCATAACTCTTCTCTTTAAATAAGAACTTAAAAAATTTTCTCCCTTATTTTTAACCTTTTCACAAAACCCGTCTCATTGTTCTTCTCTCTCTTTCTCTTTCTTCTTTCTCCTTTTAACCCTTTGAGTCCCACGCCAAATTCATAAAATGGGCCCAAAGTGCCAAAAATGAAAATTCATTCGATTTTACTGAAAATTCGTATATGGAAATTTTCGGGCGGCTGATTACGAATTTGCTATAAAAATTGAAAAGTTTCATGGCAAATTTGATTTGTCATTTTGTGGGACTCTGGGCAAAGTCCTAAATGGCAAAGATTCTATCCCTCTCTCTATCCATCTCGTCATTTGAAATCTTGTTTAATCGTATGTATATCCGAGTGCAGGATTAAGTCCGCGAATTCCGGGAACGTGGAAGTCGAGATCGACGAGTACGCGGAATCCGGGAGGGATACGCAGGTGTTTGCAGGTGTAAGGTCGATCGATCGCCGCGTCGTCGTCGTCGTCGTCGTCGTCGTCGTCGTCGTCGTCGTCGTCGTCGTCGTTGTCGCGGGGACGCGTTTTACAGTCGGGAATCGCGCGACGATGCTTCGGCCTCTTGCCTCGACAGGCGTGCTATCACCCGTGTTCCGGCGTGTGAAACGTATCACTTTGCTCGGCCACGCGTATAATGACGATACGCGCGTAATGCCCGGTTATCAACGCGTCTCATCGTCGCCGCCGTCGCCGTCGCCGTCGCCGTCGCCGTCGCCGTCGCCGCCGAGAGATCCGCAGCTCCGTTTCTACGGCTGCCAATGGAAAAAACGAAGAAAAAACGAACGTGGAATGCCGCGAGTCGTCGCGCTAAAACTTAATGCCACGAGAGAGACGGCACTTTAAACCGCCGTAATATGCCGCGCTTCTTTCAGACACGATCGAAGAGAGTCGCCTCGATAATGAGCGATTTATCCGAGCGGCTGAATGATTGATCATCAACGTCGCGCGGTAGTACTCGCTTGTATCATTGATGTGACATTGGACATTTTATTGGAAATTGGATATAATAAAATAGGCACGCGTTCCATTATTAAACGAACCCGGAGAAATGTGTAGAATATGCTAAAATTTCCTTCTCGATTTAATGCTGTTCTCTTTAAGCTCTGGTAACTTAAACCGGTTCGTTTACGTTTACGTCTTACCGCTTGCGTTTTTTCACAGATCTAATCTTGCGCTCTGATATCCAAATTGATTGCATACCCGGGTAGAGCAGAAAGTCATGATAATGTCAAAGTGATTTTAAATGATGTCAAAATGACAAAAAAAAAATAATTAAATTATGATTGAAAGATGAATTTTGTAATCGTATTCTCGTCATTTTGACGTCGCTTTGACATTATCATGATTTCCTACTTGGGTATATGATAACTTTATGCTATGCCATTTAAATATATTGTTGTTGTGCTATTAAAGAGATTTATATATTTTTTTATTTATTTTTGCATGAAAATGTTACACTATCAAAAGTATTGCATCACCTCAAAAATACAGAAAACGCAAGACTATAAAAACATTCTGCAGAAGAATGCTGTGACTTGTAGAAAGAAACTAATTGGTCAAAGATTTGTTCTTCAGGGTAATGATTTGAAATGTGCTCCGACATTATGTCCGAAGTATATAGTAAATACAGAAAAAATCATGAGTTGCAAAAGATGATCCCTATAAGCGTGTAATATTATTTGATATTAAATAATATTCTTGGTATATCCTTAGAATATTAAATGTACATTTAATATTCTAAAGATGTACCAAGAATATTATTTAATATCACGCGCTTATAAGGATATGGCTTCTCAATCACTGGATCTTAATCCAATACAATTCGTGTGCGATGAATTTGACAGAAATGTTCGAAAAATTAAACCTTCTAATGAAAAACAACTTTGGGAATATTTGCAAATATGTTGGAATCAAATATCAGCTACAACTTTAAAAAGCTACTGTTAAGAATGTCAAGAATATGTTGCGACCATCGACATAGTATAACTAGTCCGAGAGATAGTTCTACGGCTTGGTACCAACGAACGAAGAGAAAGAAGACGTAGACCGAATCCCTGTCTCTTTTTAATATGACGCTTGTGAGAGAGAAGCAGATACGGTCTGTACCATCTGTCCTTTTTAACGTAAGCCATATTCCCACTCCTAAAATTTAGGACAATGCTTGGTCCATCTGTACTATGGCCCGTATTCACAGTCCGTTCATATATTTAAGACCGTCTTAAGTAATGTCTTAAGATGTTAATGTGATAGCAGCTCGCTGTGATAGGTTTAGAACCATATAAGATTTTACTTAAGATGATCTTATTTATAAGAACTGACTATGAATACGAACCTATGTCTATGGTTGCGGCAGTACTGAAAGCAAAGGGTGGCTATTTTGAAGAATCAAAGATTTGATGCTTCTGTTGTCACTTGTATTAATTTTTCAATCTTGACGACGTGTTAAAGTATAAAATAACAATACTAAAATAAAATTTGACAATATTTATGTGTGTCTTTCTTCATTAAAGCAACGATTTTCCTGTTTCTATACATGATGCAATATTTTTATAGTGTCTCTTTTACACTAAAAAAAAAAAATATTTTACATCCAAAGTGATTTTTCCTATAATCTCATATTCTAAGCTCACTGTTTTACAGCAAACATATTCCTTTTTCAATAAAGTGAAAAATTCTTCTTTCTATCTTAAATACTCTTGTTTATTGTATTTTTCTTTTGATTTCAAAGGAATCCTCTTGAGGTTAAAATAAGAGTAAAATTCTCTAAGATTTAAAGGATTCCACGTATATCAAAATTATTTTTTTTTTGGGTGTACACTAAGTATGTCTCTTCTATTTATTAAAAAATTATAATGATAAATCTGTCTGTCTTAATGTGACAATTTCTCAGGTAATTCTGAACAACTCGATATTTTAGAAGAATGATTAACCTCTGAAGGACATACAAGGTCATTTTGACCCGACATGCACATTCCGTAGTGCTTCGATTTGAAGGAAAAGAGAAATATAGAAATAGATTTTCTTTTAATGAATAATTTAGTTTAAATCTTCTGAAGAAGGGTAAACAAACTTTATCATTAGTTTTTTTTAACAGATGTTTTATAAATATGTAAAATGAGAGAACTTGGTCTATTTGACTAGTATTTCATATTTTTAAATAATTATACCTTTTGAAAGATTAATATAAGCAACTAATTCTTAAAGTGGATACTCTGAGGTTTAAAACAACGTTAAAATTTTTACGACATATCAATTAGAACCCAAGATATTCAATTTTGAACAAAAAGTTGAAGAAACACGTTTTTTTAATTTAAATTAAAATAATATTAAAACAACGTTATTTTTCTTAACAAATCGAAATGCGTTATAAAAAGGGATGTTCACTTTATATTAAAAAAAAGAGGAAATCTTTATGTTAATTAGAAGCTAAGGTATTCGAAGAAAACCTTGACTACTTCAAAATGACTCAGTGTGCCCTTTGCTGGAGTCCAAAAATATTTGTGCCCTCTAGAGGTTAATTAATGATTGATTAAATATTATGCATTTTTTTATTCATTAGAAAACACCAGCAATTAGTCGCACAATTAAATTTATTATCAATTTAATAATATCGATACTAATGAATATCTTTAAACCATTGCAAAGGATATGTTGTGAAAAATATTATATCACCTCGGCCACGATTCAAACTTGAACTTCTCTGTTATCTGTGAAACGGGCATTCTTATTAATTTGACTGTTGAGGCATGTAATGATATATCGCAATAATCTATAAATATTAAGATCTTTTCTTTTAGATTATCTTTGTATTAGTCAAGTATCACTTATTATGACATTTATATTTTAAAAGATGTTTACCTTGATATTTATAGATAGATTGTTGCAATGAATATGACTTTGTGCCTTAGAAAGGGAAGGATGAAAGGATCAAATAGAAAAGAGAAGTACTACAATAGAAACAGTTGGGATAATAGAAAACCTAGAAAATGAGGAAAGAAGTTCAGGGAAAGAACTGATGAGAAGGGAAAGAGATGTGTACGAAAGCAATTAGAGGAAAACAAAATAAGGGAGGTAAAATATAATAAAAAATATAAAGATGTACTTTCCAAATGTCTTCTGAAATCTAGCATCAAACGAATGGATATTCACTTCAAGTGAAAATATTTCTAATAAAAATATTGCTATAAATAGTGAAAATTTATTTTTCACAAAGTGATTATTTAACTTTCGTTGTAGAGAATGTGTTATTTGTTTTGTGAATAATTCACTCGATTAGAGAATAAAGTTTTCACTATTTTGTCAAGTGACTTTTTCACTCTCCGGCTTTCACATTGAAGTAGCTGTTTTTCATTTCAACTAATCGAAGCTGCATGTCGCACGTAGCATGTTGCCTTAGTGTGAAAGCCGGCAAAATCTTTCTTTTTTTTATGTCGCAGTCATATAAATATATGACGTTGGCAAGAAAAAAACATAATTGTAAATACTTGTTTACAAATCTTGTGAAATATATGTATTGAAATAAAAAGATATACCCTTAAAAAGTTATTTGCATTCAATTAAATGATAAGCCGATTAATAAAATATTATTATAAAACTTTTTTCTAATGAGAAATAAATAGCTGTAATAAGAAATAAATAGTAAAATAAATAGTTATAATACAATGGCATTTAAAAAATAGATTTGTTTTAATTACGTGGTAATTACATGTCACATTAATTTTACAGCTATTTATTAATTATTAAAGCAAAAGAAAAGTTTTTGAAATATACTTTACTAATCTCTCAATGATTACAAGTATTATTTTATAGACATTTATTACATTATCTTTTAATGTGTTTCAATGTAATTTGAAATATTTTCTCGCTCTACCGTTGTCAATCAAGATAAATACGAGAGACCACAAGCTGGAAATAAAGTAATATTTTTTTAAAAGGTAAATAATATATAAGTATAAATGAAAAATAATAAAAGTATATAAAATAATAACGCAAGTTATAAGAAAACATATTAATAAAAACAGACAGAATTCAATTTGCCATGAATAAAAAATCATTCTAACTCTAATTCTGATTCGTCGCTCAATTTTTGAAATATATTATCACTAAGAAATTTAGAGAATAAGCAGGATAATGACAAGGCTAGGTATTTGGGGAAAGAAGGGATAGTAAAAGAAAGGAAGTGTGTTTTCTATGAGGAGGAGATAATATGAGTCATTTTATAGAAGAGTGCAAAGTTACAAGAGATTGAGATAAAATTTAGGAAAAAATAAAGAAGAAAAATTGAATATTGCAGAATTTGAAATAATAAATTAGATAAGAAAACGAAGAGAACGTAAGAAAATTTAAGAAAATTATGAACAAAAAGAAAAGAAAAAAAAAAGAGAAAAAGCTATAGAGGAGGAAGGAGAAAAAGAAAATAAAAGGATAGAGTCAGAGATAATTAGAAAATGAAAAGAAATATGAAGAAATAGATAAATAAAATTTAAGGGCTATTCAGGATATTAAAGGATGGTTATTTAGTGGAAGAATTTAATGTATGAATACGTGGTTGAGATTATAAAAATTGATGTAAATCATTTTTTGGCTATACGTTGAAGTGAATAATATTATCATATGTCTTAGTGATTGAATTAATGAAGACGCTCGTCCCGGATATAGTAAAGCAATCCAAGTTTAAATCTGCTAGCCGGAGCGATGTTTCTTACAATATATCCCTCACAATGGTTCTAAAGATACTCGTTAGTATTATTAAACCGTCTAATTTAATTAATGTGTGCTATTCTAACTTCAGCTTAAGATTGTATTTTAAAACCAACACTAGTCGACGCTAGTTTGCTAAGCGAAAAATGGGCATAAAAATTCATGCAAAAATATTATTAGATACAAAAAATCCAGTTCAATCCTATATTGACACACTTCTTATTTATTTAGATCGATTAGAGCAATTCAGATAGCTTTATACAGATCACATTTCGATTTGACCGCTCGTTGTAATTCCGACATTTATTTATTCAGATTGATCAATGTCGGGAGAATATAAATCCACCAATACCAATACCGTTTTTACGTGTCCCTTATTGTGCCCCGCAAAATTTTACTTGCTCCGCAGGAACCCTCGCGAGCGAACCCTTAGCCAGAGGAGAAGCTACGAGAAGCTCTCTACCCCACCAGCGGCTCGGTAGCGTTTACCCGCGACGAGAGGCGCGTCACGCACTCGGACGAATACGCATGCGTCGGGCGAGAGAACGGAAAGAGGGTGGAAATGGTCGACCAATGGGTGCCCGACGAGCGGTGGCTGCCCGGGCGGAGCGTACGGCATAAACCAGACGCGGCACAAGCGGATTCTGCCACACGACGTCCGACAGCCGAGGGAAGACGTACGTCGTTCCATCCAAGGAGAGAGAAGATCTTAAGGAGGCGTTCTTGTTACGAGTCCGGACATTTCTTTCCTCAAGTGAGAGTGTCCTCGGTGACTTGAGTTGGTCGACTTCCTCGGCTTCCCTCGGCAACGAGTCGTGCGAGAGATCCTGCCGCTCGACATGGCAACGCAAAGCGAGAAGCGAAAGGCGCAGCACACTGAGCTTTGAAGGAATCTAGAAAGGAATCTAGAAAGCGGCAGATCAGACAAGCGGGCGAAGATGCTTCACGGCGCTCTACCGCGGGCCTTCCTGGCCCCGGGTCTCAACTACATGAGCTACTACAGCGAAGAGATTCATCCTACCTACGCTGCGCCGCCGACCACGTGGCATATCCCGATGGACGACCCGTCCTCGCCGATTTACTCGCGGATCCCGCCAGCCGAGCATCACGCGTCGCTGTCCTGGGAGTCCTCGAGGTCCTCGACGCCGTATCCCTTGGATCTGTCCTTGAAGCCGCCGCCGACCCCGAATACCCCGAAGACAGAAGAGATGATCGAGGTGGGCGAGGAGAAGGACCTCGGGATCCACGAGGACGTCCAGGCCGATCCTGAAAGTCACAGAGACGGCGAGGAGAATCAACAGCTGGTCGTGGACGACCTGGACACCCTGCGGAGCTCCTCGGCGCAGAGCCATCACAGCCACTACGAACGACTGGTCCTCAGCAAGGAGTCGCCTCGCTTCCACGACTCGATCGTCGACAAGCTCCATCATCTTCCCGACGAGAGCACCCGACTGCCGCCGTATCCCGGAAGTGAGCTCACCACGAAGTACCACTTGCACAATCAGAAGCTCCTCTTGGCGAGTCCGACGCACCTGCAGTCGATGCAGCAGAGCTACCACCAGCAGCTACTCCTGACCCCGCAGCAGCATCTCCAGAGTGTGCACGCGCCCATGACCCCGCCTAGCACCCCGTCGCCGCCTCAGTGCCCCAGGAGAAGAGCCCGGGAGGAGGATCTGGTCTCGCCGTCCGCGGGACCGCCCGCGAGCGGCGCCTCGCTGTCGACCCCGAAGCAGACCGGCGGCGAGAAGACCGCCGCCGCCGCCGCCGCCGCCGCCCAGAGGCCCAAGAAGAAGCACGCCAGGCGGCTGAAGTTCGACGAGGACACCAGCAGCCCGGTGTCGGGCACCGTCATCCTCGGCCCGGACGAGGCGGTGGTGACCGGCGACATCGATCCCGCCTTCAACATCGTCGAGGTCACGGAGGAGGCGCGCGCCGAGCTGGCCAAGATCGAGAATCGCCTCGGGCCGTATCAGTGCAAGCTCTGCCGGCAGCTGCACGAGGACGCCTTCCAGCTGGCGCAGCACCGTTGCTCCCGGATCGCCCACGTGGAGTACCGTTGCCCCGAGTGCGACAAGCGCTTCTCCTGCCCGGCCAACTTGGCGTCCCATCGGCGCTGGCACAAGCCCAGGCTGCCCAACGCCGACAGCTCCGCGACGTCGTCGTCGTCGTCGTCCGGCACCGCGTCGTCGGGCGGCAACGCCGCCGCCGAGATCCCGTGCACCAGATGCGAGGCCAAGTTCACGCGGCAGGCGGCTCTGCGTAAACATCTCGCCACTCAGCACCCCGAGACCAACAACAACGTCGGTAACGGCAACACGAACAACGGCGGGGTCGACGGCCAGGAGACCATCGGCAAGCCAGACGTCGACCGGACAGTCGCGACCAACCAGCTGGCCAGCGAGATGACCTGACACCAATTCCCAGCGAGACCCCTGCCGAGGCGACCCGGGCTCTACTGGAGATTCGGCCTTGACCTGTAAGAGACGATGACACTTTTCTTTCCCATTCACTGACTCGGTGGTTTTCGTAATGAGTACACAATCAAAACGCTCAGCATGCTCTTTCTAGGATTTCTGGGGGAGTGATCCTAAATCACAGTAAGGTTCCTCATTGAAGGAAGAGATGAGGAGAAAAAAAAAATCAATGATGAGAGAAAGAGCATTATTGTTATTGTTGCTAAGAAGGGACACTTAATCTTTACCTATTATTATCGTCTTATCGGTTCATTCTCTCGTTGTCATTTATTTTATCGTTATATTTTACTTTTGTTTTGTTTCGTCTTATTATTGTCGCTTTATCGTTTTGTTTTGTCCCATCTTATTTTATTACATATTTTATAGATATTTTTACATAAGTTTTAAATTACGTGATTTAAGTTAGAGATCAAGTGTCCGTTCAATATTCTATAGTCATTTCTAGTCCTTATGTACAAAGATGATACTATTTCTAGTCCTTGCATGTACAAAGATGACACTATTTCTAGTCCTTGCATGTACAAAGACGATCGATTCCAAAGTAATACCAAAAAGCTAATAATACAAAAAAAAAAAAGAAATGCCAGAAAGGCGGGATTACACCAAAGAAGCTAATAATACCAAAAAACAAAAAATCTTCTGTCTAAAAAAATCTAAAAAAAAAGAAAAAAGAAAAAGTAGTTGACCATATTTCCAGTATCATCTTCTTCGAAGTACCTTCTCATAACTTCCAAGGAGATAATATGCAATATGATCAGCCACTTCCCTCTAGGCCTCGTTAAGGAAAATATTTGAGAGCACATGCTAAAGATAATCTTATCTCTAAAGGTAGCTCCAAACCAATTTAGCAGACGCGAACAGTCACGAACAAACATCTACGACAATCATGAGTGAGCGTACGAGCGTTTTTCCTTTGCTGACCCAAAAAGAGACGGAATATATTTGTCAATTTGAGTTTATACTCGCGGCGCCATGCATATTCATCGAAGCAGGGCTTGTTTGCTCGTGTCGGTTCGCACTCTTTGCTTAACTTGGAACTACCTCCTGGCACATGAGATCGTTATTAAATTTCACTCGTAACATTCACCGGGAAAAACAGGGTTGCGCATCACCGTTGTCCGAATCAAATGTAAATTCGCATGTATGTGTGTCAATCGTCATATCATATCTATAGTTGGCGGAGAAGGATTAAGTAGCGCCGTTGAATGAAAGATGTACACTTTTCATTCCCTCTTTATTTTATTCTTTATCCTGGAATAAATCGAATATTCCTAGCAATTTTTAGCGATCCGATGAACACTGTTTACAATTCCAAAATTACACAGTTCCCAACGGGAAGCAATGGTTGAAAAGAATCAACGTCAAATATCGACGTCGAATATCGGCATCGATTCAACACTTTTTTTCGATCGATTATTTCTCACTGAGTTCGAGGTACATATCGAGTAAAGTATTAAAAGATTAATTGCTAGATGTATATTGAGCGTCGTATATTATTTTACGGTGGGATAGCCGATACGTATGTAACCGTAGATTGGATTTATCGAATGCACTATTGCCAAAGGAACATAAGTAAATAAATTGTAGATTCCAAAGAATCTCTAGTCGTCTCCAGTTACTTAAATAATGAATTCTAGTCGTAGACTTAAATTACGTCGTGTAATTAGTGGCAGGTCTTAATGAGAGGCATTATAGTCTTTGTAAATTTCTGTAAAATTTCGGCGACGTTGATCGCGAGCAGACAATAGGCAGACGCGATCTCTCGTGTGATGTATGTATATATGTATATAGCGTGCGCGATGTGTATATATAGCAAGGCGCGCGATTAGGTTAAATGATAGACTATCTGATATGACGATCTCAATTTGTCTAACGTTAAGTTGGCGAACGGATTTACTTATACGCTCTTTAGAGAGAAAGAAATTAATTTCGACATGACATTTAACTTTGACGATCTTTAATTTTTTTAAGTATTTTTTCGTAATTTGTCCACTCGATCATGATTCCATTATAATAAGTTGTAGTTAAATAGATTTGTATGATAAATAATTATTCGTAATTATATTTTTTGTATAAAATTATAATTTTTAAGTATAACTTTATCACTTTATTTATTATGATTATTGTTTTGGCTGTTTTTTATCTTTTCGATTTTTTAAAAGATATATAAATTAAATTATTAGAAATTAGCTTTCTTTTTTATTTTATCTTATCATTTAGCCAATAATGAATGTTTTGGAACAACTTGTTCTTGAATATACTGCGGCATTAATAATTAATCTTGTATACAGCATTAATCTCATACATAGATCATACAGCTAACGCAACCAAAGATAAGGCAGTTGATATATTCAAATTAATTATAGAGTCCTTGTGCGATTAAAAAATTTTTATAATTTGTTTTATATACAATAATAAAACTAAATCTGTAAAAAGAATAAGTGAAAGAATATTTTAAACATACATTTATTCTCAGAATTGTTATTTCTTGTACTGTCATTACCATTACTTATATAAATCAAGAAAATTCTGAAATTCTATAAATATGTTCTACAATAAATTTACATTAATAAATCTCCAGAAGAAAATAAAATGAGCTCCAAGTTGATGAACGTGGCAGCCAATGAATCAGTCCATTTTTCCAATTCATCTGTCGGAAAAATTTTCATAGATAGATTACTCATAATACTTATAATACATATTAAATTTTTTAAAATTACAATTCTTAATATTTTTTACAGTTTAATTATGTGTGTGTGTATAAAGGAAGTTATAAAAATTTAAAGAAAATTTAAAGATTTTATAAAATCTTTCAGTTATTATGAAATATCTTAGGAATGAGATTTCTTTTCTCATGCGATAGTTCTTTTTCTTTTCTATTTTATTTTATATCTTGTCGATGATGAATGCTTTGAAACAACTTGAATTTATGCATTGAGACATTAAGCCAGTATAAATGTAGGATAAATGAATCTATATATTAAACATACAGTATATAATGAATACATTAAAATTGACAAGCGATATACAAATATATTATATACATATATAATATATAC
>VBVQ01004041.1:0-16251 GCA_011636635.1 Tetramorium simillimum
ATATATATATATATATATGATTTCGCAAAGCGATAGAATGATTTTAAAACTGCAATCGCAACGTTAGTTATTCATAAAATTATTGATTCGACAAATGACTGTTGATACGTTCTGCATATAGTAAAATGAATCTTTTTTATTTTTTCTCATAATTCATTTTTGTTCTTTTGACATGCATTTTGCCAAGATTCGCGTCTTTAATTCGTTTTTCTTCAATATACACGAAGGGGAATGCCGGTTACCACGGAAATTTCACGTGATCCTCCAGGTTATCCTGACCGATGTCTGCACCGCAATTACCGGCACTTTATGAATCAAACACACGCGTACAGGCGACCACGCGATTACTCGTAATTGAGCCAATTCTTACGGGGGTGGATGTATTTGCGGCCAATGGTACCTCCGCTGTAATGTTACACGATGATGGGCATCGAGCTAACGATCCATCATTCGCGCGGCTGCCCTCAATCTCTCGTTTTCAATGATTCCTTCGAGAAAAGATGTTTTTTATCCGGGTCAGGGCCGAGAAGGAGCTCTCTACTTACGCGCGGACTTTGTGCCAAAAAAAATCATACAGCGACTTTTTTAATTCTCGATCGAAATGAACAAAACTAACTTGTTGCGGCGATAATTAAGATACGTCTGGATTTATATGTATAAAGGGAATTAGTTCATTCGCCCGCGAATGCGGTTCGCCGATTTCAATCCCCCTTCGCTGATAAGGGCCGGCGTGGCTCGTTTATAGACGAGCGGATTTATAAAATTCCTCGTCGGTGCGTTTCGAATGGAGATCCGTTTGATAGCCGGCAAGTAGCTACTGAAGAGGAACGCGCGCGTGATTCCTCAAAGTACGGCCGGAGATGGATCTATTTCCTCGAGCGAAGATTTAATCCGCGCTCGACGTGAATCCGCGTTTCGTTCGGCTTCAATTTCCGTCTCTGCTGCAGCGACGCCCTGGCGACCACTTTGAGCGCTCTGTACGGGAAACTTCTGGTTGTGATGGGGATCGCCTTTCCCATGGCGGAAGTAATATCCACGTACATACCGCCGTCTTTCTACGAGGCATTCTACCTCTACCTCTACTTTGGCAGCATGATCTTCCTCGTGTACATGTACGCCATGCTGTTCAGCGATAACAAGACAAAACCAAGTGAGTCGAAAAACACATAAAAAATTTACCTCTATCCCGTCCCTGCCTGCCGCGATAAATATTTCCGACTCGTTGGAGATATCGATTCGGTTTTCACGGCGTGCTCCGTAGGGTTTTGCGCGTGGAAGTAGATAAAGCTCGCCGTGGTCAGACCGCCGCTTTGGCAATCGCAGCCTTACATACCGATCAATCTACATTCACGCGCGCGGTGACGCAACGTTATGCATGTCATCACGATGACCTCGCTTCGTTGCTCGTCGAAATTCCTCTCTCGGCCGGCGGCGATCGCCCAAGGCGATCCGCGATCCGCTAATTTCGAACGTAATGACGGCGACCGTTGCCGCATGATAAATCGATCCGATTGCAATTAATCCGGTCTCTCCATAAATCGCGTGAATTCGCGAAGCAGAGAAGCAGAAAGACGTGTGCGATCTGGACTCGTCGAGATCGTCGAGCGGCGCCGGCGGTGACAGCGATGCGCCTGAGACCGGATACCCGCACGTGCATCCGGTACGTCCGGTCCAGCACTACGGCAGCTTCTATCTGCGAATGGGCGCCGTCGCGTTCGGCATCGGCTCGATGATCTACTCCGGACTGGAATTCGGCCAGTACTTTGAGTTGGAGCAAAACACCAAATGTCATAATATCATGCTGGCGCTCACGCCTGCCACGAGAATGGCCTTCATATTCATCCAAATGTACTTCATATTTCTGAACAATGAGGTGAGTGGGCGCTGAATGTGAATGACATTTACACGAGCCGTTCCCACGACTCGCCACCTTTCTTTTAATGACAAACACTTTGATTGATTTCTTGTTAAATTATTTTTCTCACTGAGAATGTCGACGGTCATCGATTTATCGTTGAATTTATCGTTAACTTTTCCATTTTCATTCAATGTTACAATGTAGCTCTACGATTGAATTTCGAATTGAAATTGTATTAAAGTAAAATCTATAAAAGTAATTGAAAAAAATGTAATTGCAAACTTTAATATAATAACAAGATTTACAAGATTATTTATATAAAAAGTTACTGCATTAATTTCTTGAAAATCGCTGCATATGTTATATCGGAAAACTCTGATGGTGTAACTCGACGGGAAATCCACTGACGGAAGTACCGAGCTAACACAAGCTCGTCGGTTTACGGGGTTAATGAAACAGAAGGGTGAACAACCCTGAGAGCAATAGTAGAACGTGGCTATCCAAACGCTCTAGTGCCCTATCGATATAATGTTCTGTTCTTTCTGTTTCCAATATTAATGTAGTTCCCACACTTTAACTTTTATTGCTTTGTATGAAGTTTAAAAGTATTAATACAAGAAATTTCCATTTAAAAAAATTGCTGATGAAAAGGATATGTTCTTTAAGGTAAAACTTGTTTCTTTCCTCTGTCATTAATATCAACCATATTATATGTATAACAATCAACATAAAAAGGAATATATTTAATTAAAAAATACGTAGATATAAATATATCAACGTACTTTTTAATTAAATATATTCATTTCTGTGTTGATTATTACAAATGTGTAAAATAGAGAGAGTAAAATTATATATTTAATCTTGATAGCAAAATTATCGTTTTACTGTCAATCTTATTAGTTTGCCTCATATTCCAGCAAATGAAGGTTTATCGTCATCGCGTCGTTGCACGTTTCGGTCTAATGCATATGATCGGCACGAATCTGTCAGTTTGGTTGAACGTTCTCGTGCAGGAAACGAAGCACGAGATCCTCACGTTCTACAATCCGGAGAACAACTCCCTCAGAATCTCCCACAGACTAGGTAAACGCGATCGAACACGATCTTCCGTCACACTTCAACGAGATCTATTCTGACTTTGGAATTTTCAGGCTCGAAAGGAGGCCTTCATCTCGGTGGTCATATCCATGCTCATCACGGAGAACAACACGGAGTGCGACTGCCGCGCGGTCTCAAAGGACCCCATCACATGTTCGAATGCAGAAGGACGAATATAATGGGATCGTTGGTGCAAGACGCCAGTCCCTTCCTCTTCCCGTGCACGATAGAGTATAGCTTGATTTGCGCGGCCATTTTATATGTAATGTGGAAAAACATATCGAAAGTCGGATTCACGCTGCCCGCAACGCCGCCGCGTCACCACGCACACGCCTACAGGTATAACAACAATACACTCGCCTACAGCTATAGTAATAATACTCCTACAGCTGCAGGAACAATACATGCTTACAGAAGCGCGTAAATGACAACCCAGTTTACGAACTAATTTCGCTGGCGCGCAGCTTATCGGTGAATCGCGAATAATATTCCTATATGACGCAAAGCCACGTGTAAACCGCCGCTGGAACTTGCGTCATCCACCTCGCGAGTTCACGAGCTTCGAATGACCAACTTTTAATTGTTCCGCAGGAAATCGCCTCACCATTACAGCGTGGATTGCGCCCGCGCGCACAAGGGCCTCTTCGTGGGCATTCTGATTCTCGTGCTGACCATAATCTCCCTCATCCTCTTCTTCGTCCTCATTTCGCGGCCCGAGCTGGTCAGCCTCGCCGTGACCGAGGTGAACGTCTGCGAGCTGACGCTCTACGGAATGTCGACCCTGGCGACGCTGATCGGCATGTTCCAGATGCGTAAGCTGCGCTACGACGGCGGCAGAAATCTCGAGCTCGACAACATCCTCCTGGTGGCCGCCCAGACCGGCATGTTCATCTACTCCACGTTCACCATTATCGGCGGCCACTTCACCCTGCAGAAGCACACGGTCCTCGTGCTGGTCACCGCTCTGGCCAGCGTCGTCCAGACCACCTGCCAGACCATCTTCATTCTGGACGCGTCGAGGCGCACGGTCGCCACCGCCGAGCAGATACGCAGGAAGCCGGGCAGGGAGATCGTGACGTTCCTGCTGGTGACCAATCTGGCCATGTGGGCGATCAACACGCTGGAGAAGTCACGGGCGGAATCGCACCCGGTGCAGCTGCATTTTTACGGCCTGTGGGCGTGGACGATCATCACCCACGTCTCCATGCCGCTGGCGATCTTCTACAGGTTCCACAGCACCGTGTGCCTGTGCGAGGTGTGGAAGCGGGCCTACAAGGTGAAACCGACCTACATGTGACGCAAGGGATCCCGTGAGGTCATATGGAAGACCGGTGGGGTCCCGCAGCGTCCCAAGAGTCAACTGTCGAGGCTCGATGCCATCGCGGAGAATGATCCGGCTTATTTCATGTGATCGAGAAAGACGTCGACTAGCGAGAATCGTTTTGAAGGGGGAAAATCCGTCGAGCGACGCTATAAAACGTAGACATCGATATCTTTTAGACGGGCAGAACTTTTCTAGACGTCTGAACACGATTAAAGCATCAATACGTAAACGACAATTCATACGCGCGTAATTTGTATCGATTTCAGGGTATATTTCGGAAAGCTAACGATATATAATAAATGGATTCGGAGTCTTGATAAGGACATCTCAATATTACATACGTAATTTGATCATAATTAGAGAAGAAGACGTCGGCAGAAAGATACTCATAAAGGCTAATTGTCCCATAAACAGTAGGTTACTTCGTCATTTATCGACGGTCAGTGTTCTAGCTAACCTTGTACGCATTTATTTCATCGGTATAAATGTTGGCGACTCTACAGAATTTACACAGCGTCATTGTGTAAGTTTAATATCACTTTCTAAAATGGATAACCGTCTCGCCGAGGAATATCATTACGACTCGCGTCGAAAGAACAATTTTTGCAAAAACTCCAGAAATGCATATTGAGATCGTATTGCTGTTTTAGTGAAGCACAATATTATATACTGTCTTCTTGATCCCTACTCGACCACTTTTTAGAGAGAGTTTTTGATATAAATAATCTTCTTATCCGCTATTAATATCTGTAAATAGCCTCTGATGACTTCATGTGTCGTGCTGTAAAACCGACACGAAGAGAGAAAATTTGCAAACCACACGAATGAGCTTAACAGAATGGCAGTATTCGTGCGAGAAAGGCACATTACGTGTGCACTGATGTCTATCGCTTGCTATCACAGCCCTAAGCGATCCTACAGAGAGAAAATAAAACAGAACGAGAATCACCGTACGAGAGAAGTGAATTTCATTCGATAAAATGGAAGGCTCCATCGCGATAGCAGCAAATAAACGATTCCACTGTTATCTCGTATCGATTCCGCAATACCGTGCAAATCGATGGGAGATAAGGAAAGCATTTATCTGTTACGCGAAAGAATGTATTGGGAAGTGAAACAATCAATTACACTTCTCAGTATACGATCTGACTGGTTAGATCTTCAAACCTCCTCGAAATGGAGTCCATTGATAAACGTTGAGTCGATACCTGTTACATACATTCTAAATTTTTCCCCCTGTAGATATCCAAGCGACAACTTCCTCACTTCAATCGACCAAAAGAAACGATCCAATGCAGAGTCACATAGTTGATCATTATCTTTTTTACATATTCGAATTAGCACTCACTCAAATATCCGAACACATAATTCTAGTAGGTGACAAGAAATGTCCATTCGTTAGAAGTAGAAAGGGGTAGATTTTTCTTAGAATCAATCTGGTCGAAGCGTTCGATAGATAGGACTTCGACCAACACGGGAACAATGAATCTTCTTCGTTCGATAAACTTTTTTATCCATTCCGAGCGAGAGTTCGAGAAGAATTCGAATTCCCTCTCGCGAAAGACTGAGACGAATGTGAGGAGAATGGTCAGGGCACTAACAATAAGCGTAAATCCTGATCCACTTGAATCGATGAACCGATCGAACCGAGTCCTCTACCTGTTTATAACCTGAATGTTTGGTGCTCGTAATCCAAGGCACTTGGACACTCTTACGGATATCCGTCTTCCACGTAGTACAAACTGCAGCTTAAACAACAATTGTTGCGTGTATGCAGATGACTCGAGCTAAAATAGTAACAGGGAAAGTAGATTACGAGTACGTTCAATAGCGCGAGCAACAAAATTTTAATAGATTACTATTCATGAATTTTCGTGAAACGTGGATTTCGTAAACGAAATTATCGACCATTATTATGTGAGACAATTACATAGATCTTAAATGCAATTAACAAATAAATCTCGCAGGAATTAGAAATATTTTAATATCGACAAAAGAACCAACTGATTGAAAAGGACCTACTTTTTTCGATTTTCTATTTAACAAACTCGAAATCGATTCGCACGATCCGCGAACTATATATTTTCGAGCGCCTTGCATGATGTCCATGTATAATTCAATAATGAAGAAGAACCATGTAGATATTAAGTATTCTAAAAGAAAATTCAAATCGGAAAACCTTAGTCCTTTTATATCTAAAAAAAAATGTACGCACAAGAAGATTTATAAACATAATTTTAGATACATTATCGTAGAAATCGATTCATAGTGACGTGAAAATAATTAGTACCGCTGTTACGATCGTGATTTATAATACGCGGACATTTTATTGTCGACGTTGAATTCGTGTATTGTCAAGAGAAATTTATTTTACGTCAACTCAGAAAACTCAGTGATCAGGATCAAATCGATGCACGAGTGTCTATCGCGTGATTTTCAAAAGTAGAACGATAGAGATGAAAAAAAAAAACTGAAGACGTTCGAGATAGGATTACAGTACAACGGCTGATCATATCATTAAGCCTTAAAATCCGTCAAGAAGAGTGCTGTCCGAGATGATAGGAGATAAAGGGGATCAAGATCGATCGCGATCGACACGCGATCTCGAAGCTAGAGGCGACCTACTCGAGTTTCTTTCATGCTCAACTGACAGATGTGATGACGACAAGATCACAGGAGCAAGTGAGAATGAGGGAATGAACAAATTGACGTATGGCCGCATGCGGGTGCATGCGTGTATGCGTGCGTGCATGAATGCATGCGTGTGCGTGCGTGTGTATGTGTGTATGTGTGTGTGTGTGTGTGCGTGTACGTGCGTGCGTGTTTGTGTATGACATAAAAGAAAAGACGGAGAGAAAGGGGAAGAAATCGCGAGATTTAATGGAAGCGGTAGGCGTTTACGAATAATACGTGTTTCGTGCTAGAAGCTTTGATATCGATTATCGCCGTTGCGAATTCTAGTTATCCGGTCGGGGGCAGTCGATCTTTTGTAAGATATAGTTTCTCTAAGACGGCTGTAAATAAATGGTGGAGAATATACAATAAAGCGAATTCTCTCGGTGTTTAGCGCTAGTTGTGTCGACATGTTTCTTCCTATAACACGTATGTATACATATATACATATATACATACATGCATATGTATATGTGTACATATATACATATACATATACATACATACACATATTTATATATACAAGATATAAATATATTTATTATTACGTTGTTCTATTATATAATATTTATTATAATCTGACATAGGATTTACGCGCGACATGTTACGTTTATTGAGAGTCCCGAGGACTCGTGCCGAGATCCCATGTTCATTCGTTCCTTCGCTTCTTCTTTCTCACATATTCTTCCCAAATAGAGCAGTCAGGATATCGCAATAACCAGCGATGTGGAAAATGCAGATATCTAAGTATTCAAGACTCCAGAAGCAAATATTAAATAATAATTTAGATACAATCGCGTTACAGCCTAATTATTTATATATTTATATATGACCGCTCTACATCTTACACTTCAAATGTTGCAAGAGAAAGCCTTTTGCAGTAGATTCGTCCTTTTCGGATAGACTTCTCTCGTGCACATTGTTGACGCGTTTACGGTCTCGGCATGAATCCTCCCCCCCCCCGTAAAAGAGATAAAATCAGAGCGAAATCACGAAGGACGCAATTCGCATTTGCGAGTGATATGAGAGAAGAGAAAAAAAAACACGAGGAAGTTCTCTTTGCTATATCACGTCTCTGAACTGTACTTTTTCTATGTCCGCATAATCTAGTTCCTACGCAATGTTTGTACTCTTATACCCTTTGTACTATTTGTACCTTACGAATTGCAATACAGTCGTCCGCAATAACGAAACGACGTTTCTTTTTATTTATCACCAATCACAAAAATTTTTCCCGATGAAATCGCAATATCAATCTTCGTAAAGTTAGAAAGTGCAAATAATGTTAAATTGACAAACCACATTTCCATTACATTTATTTTACGACAGAAACGAAATAAGATTTTTAATGTAGGCAATTCGACATATTAAAAATTAAACTTTCTACGTAATGGTTCGCTACGATACTACGATAGGCAACCATTAACAATACAACGACGACAGGGAATAATTCAGATAGCAGAGAATCGTGGCCGAGTTGACCTAAATACCCGCGATTCCGGAGTCGATTCCGCGAGCACCTTCGTGATCTCTCAATGCTGAGGTAGGCTTTTCTCGGATCCAAGGTCATCCGATGACCGACCCTCAAACTGAATCTAATAGAAATGAAGTTGTACCCCGCGTCGCAACTTTCTCTTCGCGGCGCCAATCCATCTCATGCGAATTGAACCTCTCAAGGTTTCAACCTATCAATTTAATCGATAAATCTAATCTACGTCTAATGACTACGTCACGATTGTAAATAGTATAATTGTAACTTTGTTATAATTAATATGTAATTGCATCATGCCACTTATATCTATAATCTAGCATTTATTTCTAATTCTGTTATTTAACGTATAGATAGTTTCATAATTTATAACGTTAAACTATTTAAATATATATTATATAGAACTACGTTAGAAACATAATGTATCTCTCACATACACTTATTTAATTAATTTATAGTTATCATTAAACATTTTTTAAATTGATAGTAATGACCTATTAGTATTAATTGCAATAGTAATAATAATGCATTGTCTGAAATATATATATTGTGAGTAATATTAATATATTTCACTGCATAATGAATGTTGAATTAATTAAGTTATTTTGTATTTTAATATTTGAAAATGTACACGCAGAGGGAAAGTAATTATTTTATATTGGATACGCTGTTAACGTGGAAATGCTTCCCTGAGTACTCTTAAGACGTAATTAGCTAAATTGATAAATGGAATATGGGCTCTTAATTACTTTACTCTATTAACAAGTAAATTCAATCGACTAAAATTCCTCCAATAATTCGTATGAATACAAAAGTTACTTAATGATTGTTGTTTCATTAATTTTTGAGTATATAGCCAATATTATTAAAAGGATTTCTGAGTAAATGATATCTTATCATCTATATCAAAAATCTTTAAATTGCCATTGCTGCCTTAATTTCAAAATTGTACTAAATTACTAATAATTATTTCACCACTGGCGTAAAGACTCAATATTGATTTAATTTTAAATTGCGTTTGCCTCATTTTGATGATAAGGTATCAATTATACGAGCAGTATTTTATACAATTATTTGTAGAATCTAAATACTTTGTATCGTATACTTTGTACAATTACTTGTAAAATTTTTTGAGACTAAAATACGAGCATTATTTTTGTTAGTGCGTCAGCCGAGCTCTTTCGCTGACTCGTGGATCCTTCACAAGAGTTGCGGAAAGAGCTAGCAGAAGTCGGATCCGCGAGAACGGGATGTACATGCGAACGTGTACAAACGCACGTTTTTATCGTGGCGCGTGAGAGGATCGTTGCATAACAGAGCGTGCGAACGATACGACCCTTGTGCGCTCGACTTAATGCCTAATGTTTGTTTGCAATGCCGGTTGCAGGTTACTGCTGTCCCGCGTGGGTGTGTTCCCAGATTTCAATTATCGAAGGCGCCGCTCGTCGATCGGCTTCTGCCCGGAAAATGCACAAAGCGGGAATGCGACCGTTGTGACGGGAGCGCGAAGTCAACTAGATGCCACCAATAATAGAAGCGCGTTAGCACTTGTTGCATACATATTATTATTTAGCTAAAACAGTGAAAGAGGAGTGGAATAGCAGTTAGAAATAAATAAAAGTTTCCCCGCTGTTAATCGATAACATCGTTCGCTGACTAATAAGAAAGTAATAAGGTAGAGAGAGGCGTACCGCGATTCCAGTTTATTTCCAGAATCTTTATCAATATTTATTCTCCGTATGTCGCAGCTAAACGGTTGATGTCTAAATTTTCTCTCTGACAAGGATGAACCGATAAAACGGGATTACGACGATCATGAACGTTGGACTTTAATTATAATGTATCGTAACAATAAAAATAGCCTGTCCGTCGATTCTACGAGGTAGATACCGCGTAAAAAGTTTACCCTACTTTCGCTTGTAGATTAACCTCATTATAACATCAGCGCGATCCTCTCGATCGGGACGGCCGCAAAGTAAAAGCAAATAAGCGGCACGCGAATATTCAGGTTTCGTGAAAACCAAGAAGACAAACAAATAATAGTATTCGCTATCATGCTGCAGTAAACCACCGTTTCTATCCGGTGGATGATCGTTCGTGTGGGGGGGGGGAGTGCCCCGTAATTACTAAATCCACCCCTCGCCGGTGTTGCCGGGTTCCGGGCACTCGAAAGAGGGTGCATTTTAGTCAAACCCCGCGATACAACCTCGTATCCATCGTAACATGGAGCCGTTTAAGTCGTAATGTATAAAATCAATAGGCTCGCCAGACTGCCTCCAAATTGGCTTGGGTACCTCAACGACGTAACGGAAAATACCGTGGAGTTTGAACAAAAAGGCAATAACGTCAAACGCGTTTTAGACTGCAATCAATTATAGCCTAAAATATTTTCCTTGTTATTATTACGTGCCATTTACATAAAAAAAACTTTGTTTTATGTGTGTTAATTTCAATGTGATGAAGGACGCAAAACAAAATTTTGACTGTAAAATCTTCGATCAGCTATATTCAGCTCGCTTCGTGCTTTTTACAAGCGTGAAGCGTTGACGATCGACAAAAAGAGGACAAAGAATCGCTCGTGTTCGTCTCCTCCCGGCGCGCTCGCGTTAACCCTACCATTCCACCTGTAATAACCCTGAAACCTCCGTCCTCCCTGCACCGTCCTCCCGGCCGGCAAAGCGAGGCTCGCTCCACGAGGCTGTTTTGACGCGACGACGTCCATCGTCATCGCTACTACCCCTACGAGCGGCAGGCTTACCACCGGCATCAATATAGGCGCAACAGTACGCTGTCGAAGGGGGACAGAGGAACATCCACGGGGTGGAAAAGCGGGAATCGCGGGAGTTAGGTATTGATCGCCTTTCCACATTGCATGGGGGTGGCTTCGCGCGCGCGGCGACCCCCATAACCAACTGAGCGTCGCCATTACACCGCCATGGGCGGCCGCGCAGCGTCGCAGACGTACTGAGAGTGAGACAGATCAGCCGGCCGGCACAAACTCGCCGGGGATCGTGCACGCACACGCGAATCGGGCATCAGGGCCACGCAATACGGGAAGCGCAGCACGAGAAAAGGAAACGGCCGGGAGGGTGGAGAGGGCGAAAAAGACGAAGAAGTCGTCCCGCCGGAAAGGACGGAAAGAGCGGCAGCAGCTTCCGGGCAGGGCGCAAGCTCGGCTCTCCTTGTTTACATCCGCCCCAGCGCCGACCAGCACGTTGCCTCCGAGTACCGCGATCGGCGTCACGTTGTCACGTCCAGCGGGCTTTTTCGCAAGTCTCCTCGCAAATCCACGGCCAGCGGTGCGAGAATCCAAGAGCACTTCCGTGGGGGAGGTTTCCTCCGCGGGGAGGAATCGTCCTGCCCGCAGGACGGCTCCGGAAGGTCAGGGACTTGTCCATGGCATAGAGGCTTCATCCTCGTTTAATGAACGCGTGAGTATGTCTGCCATGTGGCATTTCCACGGGGTGTCTTACAGTGCTCCCTTGGGTCTTTGTGGCGGGTGTCTTGTATTTGAGATTACGTGTTGCGCGCGCGACAATCGCGGTGAATCGCTTCTGTGTCACGTGCATGTCGACTCTCCGAAAGTTTTACTAATTCGTTCGCGAGCCGCGAGTAATAAACAGAGTTTAATTAGGATAATAATCGATCCTAAATATCGCGAGTGAATTATGTAAATGATATTCTACCAAATTGAAGCGGAGTTTCATAGCGGATACACGATAGAAATTATAGAGCTGCTGAATCAGAATATTGATTAGGTATTATGAGAATCGCTGGATGAATGTGGAAGTTTGAACGCGCCGTATGTAAAATTCCTTGCGCGCGTTGGAATATCGGAACGACAATAGCGGATGTGCTCCGAAATGTACAATATAATTTATAATTCTAATTATCACGCGTTCAACGCGAATTGCAGAGAAGCAATGACATAATTTAAGTTAACATGAATGTTGTAATCTAAAATTCTAATGATCAATTAGACTGATAGGATTGTTTACGAGTGTGCATTTGCAACTGTTACGTGCTTTCGCAAATGATCATTGCCACTCGCGGAATATGTACGGTAGCTCTTGATCGAAATAATGCTACTTTCTACGCTGGTTTCTCGGTCAACGACTTTCTAGCAAAACAATTCCACGCCAGTTATATCGATTTTTAAATTGGTTGCGTGTAGCAAACGCATGAAATAGCTTACGGACTGGAATGCATTCACGATATAGCCTAGAGGTTTCAGAAAACTCATCGCAATACATGAGGCAATACATATAGAATAATATTCACGAGGAAGGGTCGTAAAAGTAAAATTCAAAGAAATATAACAAAATAAAATGTAAAATAAATATACACGAGCAAACATAAAACGCAGCGTATGCGTAAACGACGTAAAAGTACGATTAAAATTATTTCAAGAGGTATTAAATAATTAACATGTAATCTTCTAGCAGATTTTAGTCGTAATAAATTTTAGAATTCCGTTAAAATTTATTGCGCTTGCGCCACTTAATTTCCCATCTAAATTATAAATTTTTCATTATGGCGTACGTTTTGAAAAATCACTCTTGCGGTTGACTGCGCCAATTAATCTTGCGTAAACGAGAAAAATGTGCGCGGCGTGTTTCAAACTGTACGTGAAAGGGGAGCGGTTAACGAGCTGATAAATGCGCGGAGGCTTCGGTTCGACCGTGCCGCGAACCTTGAACTTATCGACCAGCCTGTATTTATATTGCAACGACCCAAAAATCGAGTCAAGGACCGGTGAGTAAAAAACGCGAGAATCGTTTGGGTCCGGATACTATACACGCGCACATGGTGCATGCGTGTACTACGTTCACCAGGCGTAGCATTGAACTGTGTTTCACGACTAAAGAAAAAGAAAAATACATACTCAACCTTGCCGAACATAAATTCACCCATCTCTACTATTGTCCATATTTGAATCACTTTCGGTGTATTCTTTAAAATTATACGATTAAATGTCACGGTTCCTGATTCGCGAACAACGATAGAGAATAAATATGCAAAATGCAAGATGTAATAAAAAAAATTGCCAAACAAAAGACTCGTCGTCAAAGAGAATCTTTGGATGTATCTAAAACTGGCCTGCTGTCGGAACGAGAAAAATCACGATAGATGAAAAGTAAGAACACGTCTATTATTAGTTGTGGACTTCTTTGAAGTTGCAATGGGCGGTGGAGTATGTGTGGAACTCAAGGAAAACCCTTTGCATGTATTTTACCGCCCTATAGTGTCCGCAGTAATCTGTCTTCGTTTTCGATATGCTAGACAGAGGAGGACTGATATGTTAGACTTCAAAGGAGTCTGATGGACAAGACGAATATTCCGACGAAAAGACACTTTGTAAAAGCCGTGAGAGAAAATTGAAAATAAAAAAATAAAATTGGTGAAAAATGATACTGCAAGAGGTATTTGGAAACCTGATTCGCGCGAGTTAACTGCGTCTGAATTTTATATCGGAAATAAGCTCGGCACGAAATGCTTTCGCGCATATATTATTAAGTTACTCGCCTCGGTCTTCAAGAGTATCCACTGCCAACTCGCGATTCGGAAAGAGAAAGGATCCCGACTGGATACCGTGCGACCATCATAGAAGCACGATTATTCGCGCGGGAGACGTGAAGCGCGACGCGAGTGCCACGACGCGGCTCTGTTCCGTGTTTGAACTATAAACAAATACCTCGTTCGATGTAACAATATTAAATTAATTTTCGATAGAAAATTTTGTGTGCGACATTAAAAAAGAATCACGTTTTATTTCAATTGCAATAGTGAATTATCAGCATACGAATTTAATGTTGAAATATTTAATATTGAAATAAAAAAATATTTTATATAGTTTATTATATTTTTAGATAAAATATTACATATTGCTGTAAAAATGTGTGTTATATCCGTGAATTACAATTGAATTGTGTTTCGGTTAATCATTTTTTGGCACGTTGTGAATGCATTATGGGCAGATTTTGAGAGATTTGCAGAAATTACATAATTCACAATGGAGGTAAGAAAATAATAAAAAAATTTTCGCTCTCTCTCTCTCTCTCTCTCTCTCTCTCTCTCCTTTTCCTCTCTGTTTTCGTGGTAATCTCATAGTAGAAAATCTCATTACTTGCCTAAAGGCATACATTTTTAAAAAAATCCAATATTAATGTCACTAATAGGATATAAAATAATGTTCTCTAATTTTATACCATCATTTTCTTCTGTTAAATGAATTAAAAAATAATTTTCTTTACCTCTGTTTATTTTTGTCGATCTTGGAAAATGATGAAAAATTTAGTTTTTAAATAAATTTATAAAAAAATCGCGATTAATTGTAAAGTATTGTAAAACATATTCCGAGTTGAAAGCAAGTCCGGTATATCCGAGATAGCAAAGTCGGAGGCGGAAGGGCAATGTTATAATTACCTTAATTACAGCGATTACTATGTAGCGCAACTGCAATCGAGGTAATGTCGATCTTCATAGAATCGCTGCGCGGAAACGCTTTGTCTGTTCATATTCATCTCCGTGCATGAAAGAGAGAATATCTTTATTTCATTCCAATATTCCATCCGCGATTCTCCTCGACGTAACGTATTTATGCAAAATTTTCATGACGCGCAGAACATCGCACAAACTAAGGTTTAACGTTTCAACGTTGATTGAAGGACTGTAATCTGTGAATCGAAGCGGCTCCATCTAAAACGCAACTAAACGGTGGAAATGAGAAAAAAATGGTTGCCAACCAGGCCGAGAGCGTTAGATAACAATTAGGGGAGCAATTAAGTGGAGACTCGTAGCAAGTTGGGAAATTATCGACGGTATCAAAGAACGAGCGTCATTGACCAACTCGACGCTGGGAACGCGGGCTCTGACGGGGGAGCGGCGTATAGCCGGGTCGGTCGATGGATAGTACCTACGTGGGCGTCGCGACGCCGGCGCCGATACGAAGCTCACAGGTGGTCGCCACGCAGTCTGGCTGTGTTTCGTGTCGGGTGCCGTGCCGTGCCGCGCCGAGCCGAGCCGCGGCAGCGCTACGACGAGCTGCCGGCTTTTTCGAGGTCCACGACCGAGCGGGGACTGCGAATCGATCCGCGGCCACTTCCGGCTTCCGTTTGTTGTGACGCCCCGCACGCTCGCGCGCGCGGTTCACCCCGGCGAAAGCAATAACCTCCGCCCCCGCGACCTTTGTACATGTGTGCGATTCGATTGTCTCTCAACCCGCGCGAGAATCTCGCACAGCCGCTGCGAGTCTCTCCGCCATCGTGAGCCACCCCCGGCGTGCAAGCCCGCGCCGACTTCCGTCACGCGCGGCGTCGACGTCGCCCGAATGCGCCGCTGGAATTTCACTGATATAGTGAGCCAATTTTGTGGTGATGCCGATCGCGGAGTAATTGTGATGATACGTGAAATGAATGCGCCGTCACAGCATTGCTCGACGATAACGTTAATGGGGCCTCTTTGGTCGCTGCCATAATTATTTCACTCACACACGATCCTTTTAAACGACGACGAAAATTATTTTTGAAACTTTCTCCGCACGACGTATCGGATAAGAACGCAGAATAATGGTTAACTAATAATAAACAGCGACCGTGACTTGAAGCTATTTTCTTCAGTCGAAATGTATCGATAATTCAGTGAATTATATTTGGCTGTCTGAGAACTGAAACATACGCGCGCGTCAGGCTTGTCAATATGCTTCATTAATGCATTAATTCAATACATTTCCATTACGTGTTGATTTCAATGCTGGAAATAACTCGGTTAAAATTAATTGTACGTAGCGTTCGGTGTGTTTTCATATCC
>VBVQ01004042.1:0-16222 GCA_011636635.1 Tetramorium simillimum
TATATATATATATATATATATATATCGATACAATTTTAAGCAATTTTAATTTTTTTCTCGCTTATCAGCAATATAATTTTATATATAATTTTAATTTTACGCTAATATCTATCGCATTTAAAACTCTGTGACTTTCATTATTCCATAAAAATTGAAACGATTGCATGTATATAATATTACAATTGACCTACTAATAGAGTAATATGCATTTCATTTGGTCGGATTATATTCATCGATTCACATAAAACGTCATCCGCTTGTGCTCGATCAAGGCTGTTCGATTAAGGGCAATGAATTATACGAGAGAAATTTGAGTCGAGCACATTCTTCCACAGTACAGAATCAAGTATCAAGTATCATTTCGATATTTATCGCATTGCTCAGATACATTAAACTGGGTGAAATTTGTAAATCAAAACACTTGTTTCTCTTGCATCGCAATTCTATTATTGATTTCTTGTTCTATTGTTTTCACATTACTTTAGATTATATTAAATATTTAAATATTTAAAATTATTATAGACATGCAGATTTCGATTCTTTTATGCTTTACAAAATTATTAAATTAAAAAGTAAAGATAACAATACTGAACTAATTTTAAAACTTTCTTTAAATCTATGATGACAAATCTTTAAGATATTTAAATTTTAAACTTATCTATAATCTATATAATAATTAAATTTTAAACATATCTACAATCCATATATTTTAATGTTCAAATTTTTAATTTAATTCTTATTATTTCTACATTTTAACTTTAAATATTTTGTATAATTCCTCAAAATGTACAAAATTTACTCAAATAAATTAATTTTGGGAACATCTTTCTCCCTCCCCCATCATTCGTATCATTATCTTCAATTTTGGCATATATCTATTATACCTGGTCATGACATTCGAGTTTCATTCGAGAGATCAGTATATCGTCGCATTACATAGGACCAAAACCTTACCGCGTAAGTTGGCAATGGGTTATACTGAGAGAACAATGGTACACCTCCAAACGTTCCTCGAAATCCAATTGTGCATCTGTCATCGGCCACATGCTAAACGCGCGTTCGATCGCAAACCACAAAACCGTATAATATTAAGTAAAGTGATCAATTCTTAGAAAATATGCTTTATACATAGTTTTTATAGAATAAAAGTTACCTGCCAAACTATTTTGTTAACATTAAAGTTCTCTTTTATGAAACAATGCTTTAATTCTCCTTTGAGTCTTCCTTTAAAATACCTCGAGTAAAATTCCCAGAGTGACAATAGAATAAGTTCATAATTTATAAAGTCTGCTTTAAATGTAACTTTGTAATCAAAATGAATCTTAATTAATATTCTAAACAATTTTATCTCTGAATGTTAAAAGATTATTTAATTCATTAAATACTCAGCCAACATTTCGATCCGTGTGACGTTAAAAATTATCACATTACAATATTAAGATTATAATGTAATATTGATAAACGCAAAAGCAATACGATTTTGATGGGAGAACAATTAATATATCGACTCAAACATATAAAATTTTATCCTGTTCTTTTCTCCGAAAAAATTTTGAAGGGAATGCATTTCGTAACACGTACTACAAAAAATATTTCTTCACCAGCACAATGCACGTCTCATAAAACAAAATGCATAAATGCAACAGCGAGATTTTAGACTGGACGTTAACAGAAAAAGAACAAAAACGTCAAAAAGAGTTTCAAGAAGAACCGAATGTGAAATTCTCTTTAGAGACCGGCATCTCGTCGCTGCCAGCTTTAACTCTTTAGAGGGAAAATGTCGACTTATACACCTGCGTGACGGTAAAATATGAAAAATGGTGGCAGCTGGAGATTATATATTTCGAAGTAACGCCTCTCTCGACGATAAAGATTTATGACTGTATTTGTTGAATGCTCGCTTGCTACCTCTTTTACTAATTTAATAACTGCATTATCCCGTCGACAAGATGCTAATGAGACTAAGTTGCGAATAATAAAGCATCTGACGTAGCATTTCAAAGATGCTACTTGTGAGTAACAGAATCCCTTGGAAATAATATCGATTACATCCTGCATACATCTAATTCCTTATTTCATATACTTATCCATTAATATTTTATATTTTAACTATTAAGATATTAATAATTTATCTCACATAAATCAACAATTTATTCGGCATTTATCGCGCGACCGGGAGCGCGCAGGTAGAACATCGTCTACCGATCGTCGGCTCACACGTCAGCCGCGTGAAGCATCAACCGAATTTATGTTTATAACAATTTAGGAATAACAATTTTGCCCTCCGAGAGCTTCCAGAAGAGTCTTTGTTTTTCAAGGTGACAAAGGGGGGTCTCCCACCTTCTCGCTAGAATCTTTTGGAAGTCTCGGAGAAATAAAACCGTGCTTCCGGGAACGAACGCCCACAGTCCGCTATTTGTCGCCAGGCACATTAGTGTTACGCTCGCATTTAAATTTCTCGACTATTTTACTTCGCATTCCACAGTCTCCGTTGTTGGAAGATCGCGCGCTATACCCGCAATTATTTGTCGTTTTATGTAATTACATTGACATTAATTAGTGACTTCTTTGTTGAACTGAAACCGTGTCTTGCCGATTCTTTTGCATCCGCTCTCTCTCATTCATTTTCAAATTCCTTTCTTGTGCCGAATTCGCACACGATTAATGCTAACATTTTTATGATTGGTGGAAAAGAAATCGAATTTCAATTTACAGATTCTTGTCACATTATTACTATATTCATCTTTTTTAATATTTAAAATATTAATTTGAATTGTCAACATCTTAAATCAACTTGAACTTGTCCCAAAGTTTATAATTTTGAAATTCCACTTTTTAGATGATAAAAGGGTCATTACGTTATGCAGGTAAATGGTACTTTCAATCTAAAACACGAATAATAAAGCATTGTAATCCGAGAAGCTTTAGTGACAGTAATTTATGTCGCTTTGTTTTAACACATTGCGAATCGCATATTTACTTTTCAATACATGAATGAATGCGCGTTGCGGATGATCAGGAAACGGAAACATTGTCCTTGATATTACATTATTAACGAAACAACACGCTACTAGCTGAAAAGGCACTCTGATCGCATGAAGCCATGAAATGCACAATAACACGCGATGTATACGCGGATAATGAAACTAATATCTGCTTCGAAACAATAAAATAAATGCAAAGTTATAATGTATATAATAATGTAGCGAGAAAAATCTATTTTTTTTTTATTTATCTCATTATAAAATAATTTTTTAAAATTATACATAATATAATATCGAAATTTAATATATGCTAATGTCCATGTATGTAATACTAATGTTACACGTCGCATTTTATATTCGATATAATAATTCCTAATAATTTACAAAATTGAACAGACAGACCGAAAGAGTTAACATAGTTTTCCGCATGCATATTATATTTTTAGATTAATTTAATAAAGATATTACTACATTAAATAACTTAATGGCAATGCATAATTTAATTATCCCATTGTAATATTTGCAATATTCTCAGAATTTCAGAATCTGTTTGTTTATCAATGACAATAGCTGAGATGTATCGAGTTACTTCGAGTAACAGTGAGAAATGGAAGTATCCAAGAAGTCATACAAGATTAAACGAATACAAAACTTCCACAAGTTTCAGCAATATCGGATTATGTAGGATTTCAACGATAAATTCCGACAGCGCGGCGCGCCTTGGCCCGACAGTAAAGTCAGGCACAATCAATCATTAAAAACAGATGGCAGTCGTAATTTGCAATGCTAATGAATGTCTTATAGATAAAAGCGCATTTTCCCAAGCGCGACAAACGTACAATGATATATATTCTGCAGCTCGGAAACATCAGTAACCCGTCGGGGCGTTTTCCTGCTCTCTCGAGAATATTTCTCGTTGGGTTAGAGAATTAGACATAACAACATTACTGTATTAATATTAATGTACTGTATTAATATTAATATTATATCGTATATTTCTATTATTATATTATAATAATAATATTATGCATTATATTATGTGTTATGCATTATATGTTTATATTCACTGGTGGATGTTATCGTTCAATATCCGTCGACAGACACGTATTCTGCATAATGTGTATTATGATCATGTCAACACATATCTTATTTCTTTCATAATACAGAAGACGAATATTAATTACAGCAGGAAATGGTTGCTGAGATAACGTGACTTCCTGTTAACAATCTGCGATCTCTATCCAATTTCACGGATGCGAAAACGTTTGATATAATTTCCATTTCCGTCAAAGCTCGATTATTGAAATTTCGTGAAGGTTCCGTGCACATCTGATTCAACTACGAAATACCGCTAAATTTATGAGATATTGCCGCAAGTGCCACTACAGATATAACGGAAATCGTACAGTAACTCAATCAACGAAATTAACGTGCAATTTGCTATATATTTGAACGAGCGATACCGATTCACTAAATATATCTAATTTGCTCCGGAAATTCGCAACTTGAATTGCAAAGTAAAAAATATATTATTGTAAATTCGCAATTCGCCTGATCTTTTAATTTCTTTTTAAATAGATATTGAAAATAGAAAAATTGCACGGTTTTAAAAAATAAGAAATACAATTATTTTTAATATCAGCAAATCATATTTCATGTTGAATTTCTTCATTAATTTGTCTTGTATGTGTTTGTGTCTCATTGTTATGCTTTGTTCTTATAATACTCCACTCAATCTGCTATTGCAGTTTGTCAATTTTCTGGAAAGCTTTATAACAGCAGTTTTGTTAGTGCCTCTCTCTTTCCTGCATTTCGATTTAATTCTTGTTCTCTCGGTTGTACTTGTTTCTTAATATGTTCTCAGCAATAAATTAATTTATTATAAATATGCGTGTATAGCAGAAAAGTAAAAAATTTTCTTTGATTCTGCTTATATTAATTTCTTGAAATAATTTTTGAAATAACGTCAACTTGCAAAAATTTAATTTCTGTAAAAACTAATAATATTATACTATTGCGTTTGTAAGGCAAACAGCTTTTTTACTTAAATATCTATATTTATCCACGAAATAGCACGCTTAGAAACGTCAAAGAGATAAAGCGGAGGATAGAGATTAAGCGAAGCGGAGATACCTCGCAAGAGAAAGGGATAGGGAAGCTTTTCTTGTTACAGTGTAACTGTCTAATATAGAGAAAATTTAGACATTTCTGCCATTGCGATTGTACCTCTCTCTCTTTCTCTCTCTCTCTGTCTCACTCTCTATGTAATTCTGGTTCTGCGGTAATAAAACAAACATTACTGTATAACGAACTTCAAGAAAATTTGCAGTCGAGTAAATATGCGCCATGCAACTACGTTTAAACGAATGTCGAATTATAAACGTAGGGGTTGTTTGTAAATCACCGTGAAATGTGAAATATTTCGTCGCAATCATAATTTGAAAAAATAAATAACCCGATCGAGACAATGAAACACGACTGCTGATTAACTCTAACACTGTTTTATGACAATATATCTTTAATGATATTTTCGTATTAATTCTAATGTTGATCGATGAATAGCCTAAATTATATTATTGAAAAGCAACATAAATATAAAATACCTTAATATTCGAAAACGTTATAATTCGTAATACCGGCTAATTTAAAATATTAAAATTTATGTAAATGCATGAGCTACAGTATCATAGTGTCTCTGATATAATTCCGAATGTGAGTGAATTAATTATCATCCATGAATTATATATATATTGTACCCCGCTAACCAAGCACCGCACATATATTATTCGTCCCAACCGTATTGCGACCGCATACAGCAAATTGTAATAACAGATTTCACCGCGATAAAACGGGAAAATTCAAAACATGACAAATTGAAATGTAGAAAGAGAAAACTCGTGATTAATTTGTCCGTCATTGACACACATATATATATTCAGTCGCGGCGGCTGCAAACTGTAATTGTATAAGATATATGCAAGTTCTAATAGACAGTAATTCCAATTTATATAACGAGCACTCCAAATATTTCTGATAATTGGTATAATAAATTAACACCTGCAACGCTGATAACCGAACGGCGAATAAACTGTCGCCGTATTTCAACTTATCTTCCAAATAAATCAGAGAAAACAGAAATCATTAAATATATATCTCTGCCGTATAATAATTAAATCACTTCGAGAAACATTTTTATTTGTATTTTTTTTCAGTTGTCAAATATCTCTAAATTTACGTAATCCAGATATATGTTTATATTGACTTCTTTTTTTTATTTAAAACCCACTGTACAGCGATTCACTCCACCGATGTTGATTCTTTTGATGTTTCAAGTACAATTTCTACACTGATCGTACATTTCGCCACTCATCATCACTTGGCTTTCCAGGTCGTTGATAATTAGCAGTAAGACTGCAGCCCCAGGTGCAATAACGTCGCATAACGACTGGGAAGCCGCGATGCCAATGACAATGCTAGGCTCAGAACAACGGCAGTGAAAGATGGTGGACAAGGAAGAGCTGAGGATAACGAAGGCGAAGGCCCCACCACCACCGCTGAATCTCAGTGAGGCGATCGAGGATGAAGTGCTGAACCAAAAGACTGCTAGAAGTGAGTAAAATACCGCATCTGCCTCATACAAAATGTGCTACGGAGCGTGTGAAGATTTAAAGCTGTCTCGGCAATCCCAAGTAAAATGTGAATATATGAGAAGTGTAGAAGCGGAATTCACATTCTCCATTTTCCAAGATTTACAGTAAAGCCGGAAAAACCACTCATGCATTTGCGACACTGAATTGCCTGGATTTCTTTTAACCGATTGGTTTTTCCGCAACTTCTGCTTTTGTTAAACCAAACAAATTTTTCATCTTTACGGTGTAATAATTTATAATTATTCCTCATATTAAAAAGACTTCATTGTAAATAACATTTTACAGTAAATGTACATAAGCGTATTTTATATATTTATTATTCAATAAAATAGCACTCTATTATGCAGAAGCGATAATAATATTATAAGAAAACTTTAATCACTCTCTTTTATCTTGCATAAACAGACGAGACGAAGATAATTTCTTTGAAGATAATTTCAACTGCCATGTACTTTTTGCTATACTTGGTCTCTTTATTAAAAAAATACAGAGAGAAAGAGAGAGCAATAATTACGCTTTCATGTAATTAAAAAATTTTTTATATATTTTTCTATTTTGCTTTGTAATCATGCAGTCTATTAACATGCAGTTGCGCGGAAGTAAAAAGTATTCAATTTGCATCGGACATTCGCGAAATCAGCCATTCAACTAATTAACAACACACTATACACACTCACGTACTTCATCCCCTTGCCTTCCTTCCTTTCGCCTCAATTGCACACACGATCGATATCCGTGCGGACCGAATTTATAAAAAACAGTGTGCAGCAGTAACGACAGCACGTGTGCGCTACGACGTGACTGTCGGAAGTTCAAATAAAAAACCCGTAACGTGCACGCGAATTAATTGAATCCGTACTATTTGCGTTTCTCGTTCGCGATCCTACTTTCGCAAAAACCGTTACAAAGTAATGGAGAAATTAATCCGCGTATATCCATGTTGTATTGAAAATATGATTCACGATTTGCAAAAACCAGAAGCTAAATATAAAAGAATTGGAAAATTAATCCGTGTATATCCATATTACACAAATAGGAACATGTATTCTGTAAAACAAAAAAAAGACAGTACGAAAAGATCGAGAAATGTTACGTTAGAAAAGTTATTAAAGTGACGTATTTGCATATGAAAACTTTAAATAAAATCGTCTCTAAATGCATATAGTTTCATTTGAATAATTGATTTAACGATATTATAAAGCAACTAATATATTTTAATTTTGCAATTGTGTAAAACTACATTTTTTTACTAAATACTTATCATTTATTCTATATCTTTTTCTATATTATTTATTTTGTCTCTTTCTCAGTCCTTAAGAATGATCTTCTTCTACACGAGGCTGTGATAAAGAACGAAGCGGACACTGTTCGCAAAGTACTTAAGGAGACTGTCGACGTAGATTCCAGAAATAATGTAAGTCACTAAAAATGTCTCAAAGACAAAAATATGTAATAAAACGATTTGTTTCGATTTGATAATCCACTTTATTTTTTGACGAAATTAAAATTTAATATTATTAATAAATTTATTAATTAAATGTATTATTAATAAATTTAATATTATTAAAAACAGCAAGCACTTTTAATTCTTATTATTGAAATCTTTCTTATTATTGAAATCTTTAGTATGGTCGTGCTCCGATTCATTGGGCAGCGTCTAGAGGAAACACAGAAATTATTGAAATGTTAATACAAGCTAAGTGCGATATTGAAGCAAGAGATAAGGTACGATAATATTTTCCTTCTTCCTTTCTTAATTATAGTCTGTTAAAGAGAAAGATCCCAGACAACAAAATGTCTAAAAAATGTCTAAAATCGGGTCATAAGACATCTTAAAGTCGTCCTTAAGACGTCTTTTAGAAATATACCTAAAAGACGTCTTATGACCCGATTTTAGACATTTTTTAGACATTTTGTTGTCTGAGACAGTTCATTAAAAAAATGACTGTAAATTGGGATAGTAAAGTAAAGTACAAACGGTACATTTCCTTGTAAGAGAGAAAAATTTTTGCGCGTTAAAAACAAATGGAGTCTCTAGATTTAATATTGTCGAGTGCTTCCACATAGAAAATTAATGTAAACCCAGCGATTGATAAATGATTACTTTATTACGGAACATTAATATGTTTTTGGAGCGACACTTCTTTTGGAATTTAATCTAGCCGACGACCGACTTGATGAAATTCCTCGTCGAACATTAATTTCCTGGGCTGTTCATTTCTCTTTCAAGTATGGAATGCGACCCTTACATATGGCTGCCCAACACGGCCACCGAGACGCAGTACAAATGCTGATAAATGCCGGAGCAAACGCTTCCGCGATTAACAAGGTATAGCAATCGTCCTATGACAATCGCTTCATTAAATATTTCATGTAGAAGTAAGTTGAAGTTATTGCTACTTTGTAAGTGTCCAAACTCACTTTGAAATTCTCTAAGTATATAGAAAACTTGCGCAGAATATTGTGATAATAGTCGCGCGAAGAAAATTTGATTTAAATAACGAGGAAACTTTATTCAAATAGCGTAAAAAATTTTTTCCGACGAAAATTTACGGAACACATTAAATGCAAGATTAAATCGTACGTTTAATTGGAGTTTATTGATCGCGAGTATCGTAGAAAAAGGAAATGCTGAAACAGAAATCTCGTGAAGATTGGGGGAAAAAAAAGTGAAATAAGCCACCGAGAAACCGCGGCGGAGTTGAAATCAATAACGTGTCAATATTGATATTGGCATCGGTCCTAAATAATAGGCGCGCGCTTTCATCGTGCCCCCACGGCACGTCGCGCAGAATTTCACTACGCGCGTGCTGATATGAAGAAAGTGAAAGAGAAATATAGAAGAGAACCGATGCGAAGAGCGATCCTTCGTTTGCGCGTTGAAATTACGAGGAGAGCATTACGATGTAAAAGTAGCGAGTGCTTCTTCACATAAAACTCCTTCTTTTCTAGCGAGTGTAAACAACAGACTTCTTTCTGTTTAGAAACAGCACACTCTCTTGATGTGCGGTGCTCACGGCAGCAACGTAGCCGTGGTGGAGTACCTCGCGGAAGCAGTGGAATCGTTAAACGGCGAAGCCGTCGACTGCACCGGGGCGACTGCCCTTCATCATGCAGCCACCACTGGACATCCCGCGGTAATCACAGCGCTTGCAAATATCCCGCGGATCGTGCTGGATGCCACGGACAAGGTACGCGGAAATGTCCTCTAATTTCAGTGTGTCACTTCAATTTTTTTACACATATGTACGTCAGTATGTTCACTTTTCGCAGAAAAAATAAGAAGTGTAAGAGTGCTTCAACTTTCAGAAGATTATTTTATTTTGCTGATTTCTGCAGAAACCACTGACAGCGAGACAGCTTTCAAAAATTTGAATGCAAAGTAAAGATATAAAGATAAAGGAAACGGGTTTTATTCTCAAAAATAAAATGCGGATTTTACGCGACGTCAAAGGAACTCAAGAAGTCACGATCCCGACGGTTACATTGTCAATAAAACGTGATAGATTAAAATATATGTATTAAAATATTGACTGAATGAAATTCGAAGTAAATAGAATTTAATTTGATTTGAATAAAATTTAATCCATTGAAGCCAAAATATTATCTGACTTTTTACAAAAGTTAAATAAGTAAATAATACGACGACTAATTAATCTCGTTTAAATTGGAGATCGACAAGATTGGATGATATTATATATCAATGTGCGCACATCGCGTGCATACCGATGTGGACCAATACGTTCTCGCGCAATACGGGCGTGCTCCGACCTCAGTTTCTCGAATTTCGCGTTGCAATGAGATATTCCACACCCGGAAATCTGATTCCCACCATTTCGCCCCCGATTCGATGTATATATATATATTTAGGTATATACATATATATCTCAAGGGATACCCGTCCATCCGTCCATCCATTAACATCTTTGTTGCCCGAACTTAGCTCGCGAAAGTTCGCTCTCTCACGTAACAACACCACCAGTCACAAAATGCTTCCGCGTAAATTCCACGTAGGAAATTCATTCGCGCGATCTCAACTGTGTACACAATTCGCTGTCATAAATTATTAATTAGTCATCTCACTCCCTCTCTCAGAAAATATTTGCATATATGAATTATGCACAATTTTATGCATCCCGCCTTTCGCTTGGGAATCACAAACTAATTGCCTGCAACAATATTTTGTAACATAATTTCGCCTTTAAAAGCGGCAATTATTTGTAAAATAGAGAGAGTACATTTAATGCAGCGCTTTTGATGTAATTATCACTGCTCATTACAGCGCACAAGTTGAAAGTAAGATGATATGTTTGTTCGATTTAACGCGTGTGACGGTCAATTAGCACCCAATGCAGTGTCCAATTAGCCACAATGTCCGAGTAAAAATTCATTATGCTCGGCCTGATAATAATTCAATGTATCCAGCAGGGATCGTACACAAAGCAGATTTCGGGGAAGGGAACATCCACTGTGTGGAATTGGTTATCTCTCGGCAACGCAGTTCTCCGATAAATCATTCATGCGATCAATTCTCTCTCTCTCTCTCTCTCTCTCTCTCTCGCACTTCTCGCTATCAGCGATAGATGCGGGTCTCCTATGGCTTTTATTCGTATGCCGCGATGACGATAAGCATCTGTCTGCAATCCGGGATCAATTTTGACGTGTGACGCGGGCACACTCCCTGGGACATCTCAAGCAGCTTCCCTGTGATACACAGAGAATACTCTGTATATACTCTTAACATCCTCACGAGCACGTTTGGGACACGCTTAAAAGCCTTGTTGAGCCCTGGTCTTTTGAGCATCGGAGATGTGTGATGTACAAGGAATACATAAAAATCAGAAAACTGAGTTCGATAAATGGAAAACGAGGAGAAGATGAAAGGGAAAATCTTTTGAAATATCTCTTTCGGATATTGCAGTTAAGCAATCGTCGTGCGCGTAATAAAAGTTTTTCAATTGAAATCGAATTGTAGCAGCTTGATAAATTATATTAAATTATGTTATAGTACTATTATTTCTTTGCTGTTATAAATTATACTATCGCAATATATCAACTCTCTTTCGCACACAGAAATATAATAAATTTTTCTTTCTTTTTCCCTCCGTTGCATTTTACGCGAGTAATATATGATGAAATTAAATATCATATATTTAAGAAACAGCGAAAACGCATCAAAAATTGTACGAGAATAATAGCACGGTGACTCGGCCATGGAGCTGTGCAGTATCGATCGCGGGGCGAATGAAGACACAAAAGGGGATATTTATAATTTATCGACAGGAACAATCGACCGTCCGTTTAACACGCGGTGGTAAGAGGAACCGGTCGGATTTCCGCACTGTGTGCAATCGTACACGTATGTGTATATGTATATAGGTATATATGCTCGAGCCAGGTAGGTCAGAGCGCGAGCGCATTTCTCTTTTCCTCTCTTGATTTAAATCCTGGGAAAATGGGTCTCTCTCCGGCCGGTGTCGACTGCCATAGTATCCTTATCGAGAGGTAAGCGCAATCCCTCGAGGAGGGTCTCCGCGACTGTGAACCTCGACCAACCGCTGGCTTAAGTACATTTTACGGGAGCCTTTGTAAACAGCTTCTCACTTCCCCGTATCCTTGATACTCTTGCTTTCTCATTCAATTTACTCGCGTATCCCTTCTCGATTCACCTCGCACACGGAATTCTAATTTCCCTGAGATAGGTACGGCGTTCCGCTCCCGTCTTTACATTCCGCGCGGCTTGCCGTATCGGTTAATCATTCTTGGGCAATCAGTTACTTCCATCCTCTCGAAAATATCGATTTGATGCCGAGTAAGAAAAGCCATAGGATCTATCGGGATAAAGATAATCGTATATCAATATTTTCTAATAACATAATTGATAATACACAATTAAATAGAGAAATATTACTTTTAATTAATAATTGAATCTCGAGAAACTAAATTTCGTAATATTTAATAAATTACTTTCAACCCTCTTCTCTCATCACAAATATTTATTTGATGCTTAAGAAAAAAATTGATTAAAGAAAAGCTGTAAAACCTATTGAAATAATTATGAATAAAAATAATTGCGTATTAACGTTTTCTAATAATACAATTAATATCAAATTAAATCTTTATAATTTTGTAATATCTGTTACATTACTTTCATTCCTCTTCGAAAATATATATTTAATGCCGATTAAGAAAATAGAGATATGGGAATAATTGTGGCTAAAGATAATTGTGTATCAATATTCTTTAATATGCAATTGATAATCATCAAATCTCTGTAATATCGTAATATCTATCAAGTGTCCCTTTATCACTTTCAATAATTTTATTATCGAATTGAAAGATATTCCAATGTAATGTTTATTCAATATCAAATAACCATAATTTGTAATATATAAACATATTTATATTAATAATCTGTAATAACAGAAAATATCGGAAAAGGATTCAATATAAATTTATCTAAAAGATGTTTCAATGACATGATATTCAGCAACTCCATCATAAGCATTGCATTATCGATAATATTGCTGAACAGACTAAAATTCCGACCAAAAGTTTTTTAAATAAAAGAGTTATTTAATTCTTTCCTCTGCGATAAGGTTGGTAGATGTTACAGATAACTCTGATGACGCAAATTTGTATTGCGTTCACTTTGGATGTTGCACGATGTTAGATCATAAGTGTAACAAATGTAGTGGATATATATGTATAGAGAAAAATGAAACATTCTTATAGCTAAAAACTATTACATCCAAAATTTTTAAGCAATTATTTTTAATATCCTGTAGCTATCCAAAACTTGTAAAATATTCTAAAAAATGTGATTCATAATATTTACACAAAATATTGTTCTTAAAACCTACATAGTTTTCATTCGTCAAATAAACGTTCTGCAAAATAAAAGAAACTAAAATAACAATAGAAAAACACGTTTTTCTATCATCCTCTGTAAAAAATAGAACATGTTATATGAAGAATATATTATATAAAAATATTACATTTTCTTTTACTCAAATATTATTGTTCAAACAAAAGTTTTTTAATTCTTTTTATTCAATTTTGAAAATGATTAATATGTATCAATGTTAGATTACGAAAGCAAGCTATATCATAAGTATACGAGAATTATAATAATCGCGTTTTCTTTTTATAATAAATATATATTTATACTGAGATTATTTAAGCACTGATGGTGAACTTCTTTTCAAATCTATATTTATTTTTAGAAAGGACAAACGGCGATGCATTGTGCCTGTGTCAAGGAGCACTTGGAGGCGGTTGAGGCCCTTATAGGATTAGGAGCGAACGTAGACGCGCAGGATAACGATGGCAATACTCCACTTCATGTAGCTACCAGAACGAGACATACAGGGATTGCGCAATTATTATTAAAGGCCGGAGCGAATACTGAGCTAATCGACGCGGTAAATTGAATAGTTGAGCAGTCAAATCCACTTAACGGACTGACAAAAGAGAAATATTTAAGGGCCGACTTTTTACTAATGGGTTAAACTACAGTTTAATAAAATGTCTTTCGATTCATAAATTTAGTTTTACATATTACTCATTTTTCCATTGTCCGTGTATTGAAAAAAAATCAAATCTGTCTAAACAGAGTTTAAACTTTATAAGTTTAAAAAGTATTATTAAAGAACCGGTCCTAAATAAACAATATTAATTTTTTTTAAATAATTGAAAAAATTTTAAATAATTTCTACAACGCATTTATATTTTCACTCCCCGATAGCTTCTCCATGTTTGGTTGGGTGAATCGTAGATTCGTAGAATTCTAATAATAGAAACGGAGTTTCATTGTATAACGACGAGTCATTTTTGTATCACATATACATGTTTTTCATTCATTCTTTTGTATCACATATACATGTAATATCACAGATCATTATTTCGTATGATTAATCTGTATCAACTATCTCCAGGAGGGTTTCACTCCCCTGCACGTCGCCGCAAGCCAAGGATGTAAAGGAATACTCGACTCCATGATTCAGCACGGGGTCGATCTTAACAAGCAGTGTAAGGTACAGATATATTTCAGTATTTCCAAATATAATCCGTGCCGAGACTGCATACATAACGATGGCTAGCAATATTTTGTTGGTGGATTATTGTGCATAAAAATATGGACACGACATTCAATCGCAGCCACGCAATTGTGACGAATAATATTAATTAAGAAAAAGAAAAAGGGACGCGAGAGAACATTTCGAAAAAGGTATATATGTATATTGAACGAATCGTATGAATTATCTGTTGCAGAACGGTAATACACCTTTGCATCTGGCCTGTCAAAACAACGAAGTAGAAACGGTAGAGATATTAATTAATAAAGGCGTCGATCTCAATTGTTTGAATTCGGTATGTAAAACGATGAACTACATTTTGTATACTCCTAATAATCATTGTATTATTAATGCCATAAGAAATTTGGTCATATAAACTTATTCCTCATTCCCGTACAAGCAATATTACTGAATGACCATTAAAATTTTTACAATCACATTTAATATCAAAATCAGAAAACTTGCAATAGGATTGTTTAACTTTTCTGTTTCCTATCGATTTGCTTTAGAGACTTCAATCATCCATACACATCGCGGCCGAGATGGGACATACGGATATTTGCGAATTACTTCTTGCAGCAGGCGCGAATATCGAGCAGAAAGAACAGGTAAATCATTCAATAGTAGTTTAGAGAATTAGATATTATCGTGTTGTCCTTTGACGACATAATTAACTGAATCCGTTTATAGTCCAACCATGTTATTAACGCTTGACTGAATTGTTTATGGATATAATCGTTTATGGATATTGTCTCGTTACCGAATAAATTGCCTTGAATTTACAGTTTGAATCACTATAAAATTATAATCGAATACAAATTATTCAATAATCAATTAAACTTTACTTATAAATTAATTACTAAATCCGCTTGACAAGTTAAATCATAATTTTTACGGCGTGAAAGAAAATTCCAGAGACACGAGAACTAATTAAAAAGGGAATCTAATTAAATCTCCGTAAATAAAAAGAAACACTAAAGTATTATTATAAACTAACAAGGTAACTAGTAAATACTATTTGTGTATTGTTACATGTGTACTTTGATAGTGCGCTGTAATTAACAGATCTGCTTTAATAGTGACCTCCTGCGCGTCATAATGCTTTAAATCCAATCAAGATACCGTTATCGCTTATTAGCAATCATTGTTCCACGTGAATAAATGAAGCTAATATTGACTATAGTAATGAAAACAGTATAAAAAAATTAAACGAAAGTAGTTATACTCGCAAAATAAAGAACTCGAAACTCGATAAAAATTCGCACGTGCGTTCGCCGTGTTTACTAAAGCATTAATTTTAACAATTATGCAAAATAAAGAAACTTTAACGACATAACTTTTCTCAATATCTTGTTTCTACAACTTTTTGTTTTATGGAAGCGCTGCAAAAAAGGGATAAGAGTGCTATAAAAGATTCAATCTCACGACACAGCTCCAATAATATAACATCCCACTCGTAATTAACACATTGGACGAAAGGTCTGTCGCCCGGCACGGCACAGGGTGGAAA